>MJUU01030748.1:53233-64262 GCA_002080025.1 Modiolus philippinarum
CCCCCCCCCCAAAAAAAAACAAAAAAAACCCAAAAACAAAAACAAAAACAAACAAACCCCTCCAAAAAAAAATACAACCCCCCGAATAAATATATATATATATATATATACCAACAAACGTAAACAACGATAGGAACTCGGTAGAGCCAGACTTGAAGTCTTCAAAAACGTTGACTCTACTTGTTTTATTCACTGTGAGTAATAACATACATTGTCAAGGAATATCCAACTTTGAACTTAGCAGGTACTAAAAGCATTTCTACTTCTCCTATGTGTGTCATTATGATATTAAATAAATTTTACGTGTATCATTCAGGATCCTCAATATTTAAAATTAAATTGTCTTTCAGATTTAATTTTGCGGGTGCCGCTAGCGGAGCAGGACATGCTTACCCTTCTGTAGCACCTGATGTAACTCCCGGTTTTCATGGGCGTTCACGTTAGGAGTGCCTAAGTTCTTAATGTGGTTTTTTATTTCCGTGCATTGTGACTGTCTCACTTTATTTTTCTGTCTTTGTTTTTCTCTGTTGCCGTTTTGTCATTTCGTTGCTTTGTCAACAAGTTACGTCATTTAACCGATAACTCAACAAAGCAGCCTTACCTTCCGGAGCACCTAATAATATCCCAGTTTTTGTGGATGTTCACACTCCTAGTGCGTAATTTGCGTGGTGTTCCTATACATTTTCGTTTATCTGTATAGGGTCTGTAAGTCTCGTCCAATTTTGAAATTATAGGGCACATAAGTTTTATCCGAAAGTTGCATTTCTAACAAAAATATTTGAGATTTTAGGCAAAATCTTTGAACGTCACAATCCTCAAGCGCCATATTTTGGCGGAAAACGTTTTCAAATTGTAATTTTATTGTGACTTCTCGTTGTCACATGACGAGACTTACAGACCCTAATGTCTTTGTCATGTTGCCTCCATTTGTGTAACATCTCATTTGCCGCGTTTTATTTATTTTGGGCATGCTTGTGTCGATGTCTTTGGTTCAGTTCTTTTCTACGAGTCAACTATCACTGACACTGTGTATTTCTATCGCATTTATCACTTAATGTCAAGTCTTTCCTAATGATAGTTTAATCTATTAGATTTCACACTTCTTGTACAAACGGCCATATATAGACAATAAATTTATCTCAACTTATCTATTGCATTTTGCTTTTCCTGGCTACAATTTTGACTTTGAAAATTAAAATTTTAAGGAGTTGACGTGAACATGTAAATGTTATTTCTGATGATTCAATAGATTATTAGACTTGTTCTGTAGGCTTTCTTCTTGTATTTTAAACTTTCGTCTGATAGTGCGCTATGTTTATTTTGATTGAGATAGTGCATTATGCTTGTGGAGTCTCTACATCACCATGGATTTACATAAACTCATGATCAAGTGTTTACTTGGACTTGGAACCAAAAGTAGCAAAAGCTATCAGTAAGGTTAAATGGTATTGGGTATTCAAACCTACCTTTCTCTCTTTCTCTATCGCGTTCCCATATACTATATATTGCCTTTGAAGCCAACTACAAAATGTGTATTTTTGTTCTTATTGATGAGTACTTCCTTTTAGTGTTAAGGACATTTGCTTAATTTTTTGTTTGATGCTATATACTACCTAACGTTACTGTTGGTTATCATTACATGAAAAAGTAGCATCAGAAAGCAAGTGTAAATTACAAGAGAACACAAAATAATAATATCGATTCCTTCTTTGATGTTTGCAGTGACTGATATTTCTCTGTTTTTAATTTTGTCTATGGATCTTAAAAATAAAAAAAAATAATTGAAATATGTCATGTGACTTGATCATAGTTTTATAATCTTTACAATTTGCTCAGTAAGGTTTTTATATCTAAGATTTTTAGCCTCTGCAAATCCTCGATGCCGATGGAATTAGCACATAAACCCATTTAACTTTAAACTACATTATTAAAATCTTCAAGTCATACAATATTACTAGAAACATATAGTATCCATAACTGAATCGAGTGAGAAACGACATCACTACACTACAGATAACAAATTTTCAAATTTTTTAAACGCAAGGCTTGCCAAGAATGACATAAAAATAATATTAATGCAGTTAAAAGCTTACTGGGTACATGTGCAATTTCCATCAACCTCCAGGATTTGCAGATATATCTTAGATATAAAGTCCGTAATGAGAGAATTGTAAAGATTGTAAAAATATGATCAAGTCACGAGATACGGTTGTGGATTTTATTTCTCTAATGATTTCTAGTTATATCTTGTAAGAAGCAGGAGATGCTTCCTCTGCCGGTGAACCTGATCTCATTTTGATTGGGTCCGTGTTGTTCATCTTTGTGTGTGTGTGTGTATCTTCAATTTTCTTTTCTATGCCGTACTAATATTGTGTTTCTGTTTCTTTGTTGTTTCCTATGTTGCCATTGTCCTTGGATTATTCGTTTTGGATTGACGGTTCGGTTCTCAAGTCAAAGAGATTTTGGACAAACAAACGACCTCCTTTTCTGACGAACTGAAATAAATGTATTCTTTGAGCGGGACGTCGTCAGGCATGAGCGCCTTTTTTCATTGCGTAACAATCGAAAAATGGCAAACATATTTAACGTCATGATTGAATTTTAACCAATGAAGTATTGTGAATACTTTAAACACATGTTGGTAAACATTTTTATCTCCTATGACCTGAAAATGAAAAGAACAGCATAAGAATTGGAGAAACGCTATTTATTCATTCCATCAAGTTTTGATTTCAATAACGTCTGAAAGGGGTGATAAAAAACAAGTAAATTATTCTTTCCGTTAAGCATTTATAAAGCTAATCATCAATTAAAAATGGTTCTTTATTTTATGGATTAATATAAATCCAAATATTTAAAAGTGTTCCAAGATTTCAATTAACAATATAGCATCGAAGATTTAGAATAAAAATATCGATTTGTAGTTGATCTGGTTTATTTTGACTTTTTCATCAGATTTATATTTCTGTTATGTCATATTTTGTTAATGACACAAAAATATCTGAATATAGCAAGAACTTTAGATGAAAAAGGGAATAAGACATAATGTTTTGCAAAAAATCAGTGTAGCTTTGGTAAAATTTTGCTTGTTTTATCAAATATGTATATCCGAACTTGAATGTATATTTCGGTGTTTTAAACATGTTTCTTTCATTGTTTTGATTCTGTCGTTTATTTCACGTCATCCCGTTTGGACATCATTTTACTTGACATATTATTCACATATTTTTATTTCCACTTATTAAGGTCTTCCCCACTTCGTAGGAAAGATCTTCTTGTATTTCTTTTGATTATTATTTTTTTACATNAAAACATTAGAGAAAAATTTTCTAGAACTTAAACTTGACAAGCCTCGTTTTTAAACATTTGCAAAATTTATTTAACTCGATGACAGAAATTATATAATCAACTTAGTTCTTGTTGTAGAAACTATATTGGATAGGACAAAGATACTTACTTTTGTGTTAGGGACTATATTTAACTGAAGTTTACAGTCTACAAGACTGGCACCAGCTTCTGACAAGTATCCTTGATTTGGCACTAAACAACTTCTTCCAAAACAACATGGACAACACAGTTTGTGCATCCATTTGGTCCATTTTGGATTCAGCAGCCCATATGGTTCTTCATCTTTTGGTTTAAATACCCCTATTATTTTCTGAAATGGAAAAAAATCCTTTCATCTTCTCAAGGACAAAGCAAATTCACAAACAACTTATGATTCATAAATTTATAAGCAGATAAGAAAAATTCATACCATTTATCCTACATTTACAAAGATTTAAATTCAAGATAGCATCACAACTTCCAGAAATTTGTACATTTAATCTATGCAAACCAAACCCCCTATGGACTGAAGACTTCTATATACATGTACTATTTTTACTGGTTCAGAATAGATAGATATTGATCCAAAAGACATTTGTTTAAGATGGATATCCTTAGATCCCATAGGAAAAAAGAGCGAAACAAATTACTATTAATAATACAGACATTTGTTAATTTGAAGAAATTTATGTTGTGGACTGCAACCATCTTGACACAGCAGGTGCATAGACAGCAGAGGACTCTTGCAGTTAGATTAAACCAACCATACTCCTTCTAGTTGAACTATAATAGTGTTCAGTTCCTCATTTGTTACTTACTATACAGAGTCATTGTAATTACAGTACAGCCAGAGACTTACCATGATAAATCACTGTGATAGACGTATCACTCTGCTTAGTGAAATGTGTTTATTTTTTATTTCCTGTTTGATCTATCAACATGCTTTCTTTTGCATTTAGAGTGATGCATTCTACCACTTGATATGCAAAAGAAATTATGTGGATAGATCAATCAGGAAAAAAGATATATTCATTAAAAAATTTCGAGTGATATGTCTATCACAGTGATTTATCATGGTAAGTCTCTGGCTGTACTGTACAATCAAATACAATGTATGACTTGGAAGTTTTGATTTTTTGTTTTTGTTGTTTGTTATTAGAATCTATATATCAATATGCTAACATTTGTCACTTTGTAATAATTCTTATTGCATTTTTTGTATGTATGCACATTGATCTTTACATGCATATACCATGTAAAATTTCGCACTGTAATTATGTTTAAGAATCTGATTCCGTATCGGAAAGTAAAAGTGCAGCATATTCTTGCCATATACATGTAACATAAACATAATGAAACGTCCACACATATTGAAAAATAAAGAAGCCATGCAAGACATTCAGTCAGGCAAATAAGAGAGTTGCAAGACCAAAGACATATTCACTGGACCTACATGTAGTTTCAGAACATATGACCAGAGACATATAATTATAGAGATTGGCAACTCTACTATCACGCTACTAATCACGATAAACATGGTACGGCCACATCAGAACTTCTTAAACTACTACTAATTTAGTCGACATATTTCTAAACCGAAACGTGAATTGTTTTCGTTAATTATTTCATAGCTGTGTTTCGAAAATTTGAATTAGAAATATTGATTAATAAAAAAAGATATTGGCAAATAAAGTGGAGACTTCATGTGGAAATCTGACAACGAAGATCGCGATGTGCCTTTTGTTTACTTTTGAAACTCCTCTTTTATTTCCGTAATTACAACTTACTAGCAGTCTGTGCCAAAAACTTTTTCATTCACTAGCCCCAAGGGGCTAGTAAAGTCCCATGTTGTACTAGCCCGGACTTATTTTCACTAGCCCTTATAGAAGATTCTTTGTGAATAAGGTACAATTTTAACTAGCCCACTGGGCTAGTGACTTCAAATATTTACTAGCCCAAGACTGATTTTACTAGTCTCGGGCATAGGGCTAGTGGCTAAAGGCACAGACTGTACTAGTTATAAAAACTGGAAAGTATTTTACCATTGTGGTTGTGTTTAGATAGTTTTATTATGATATTTTCATACATCATTGAGATATTAGCGATTTATGTTTGTGAAGTGGAAGTTTTATCGAAGTCTCGATGGCGGCGAGATTTCACGGGAATTCGTCAAGTTGCCAATCTCTGTAATTATATGTCTCTGATATGACCGACATCAATCTTTTACTCAACATACAGTCCTGTTTGCTGAAAGTTTTGACTGACCAACCCAAGCTTTGTCTGCTAAATACTTAGGTCAGACATCTTTCAATATGTTTAAACATGCAAATCTATAAACATGTGCATGCATTACTAGGGGCATTACTATTACATACACCCTTGCATCCGTTCACAAAATAGCAACCACTGGTACCCTTTGAACTTAGAACTGGTTTATCCCCACATAAAATTGCAGTTTCTGCATCATAAACTATTGCTGAAAATGCTTTATCTTTTGGAAATTTGTTTCCAAATGGCGACTGGTACTTATCAACATCTATAACATGGTTTTCACAAAATGCTCCGTAATTTTCATTAGCTGGAAGCTCTTCTCTGACAATAATATTGACAGTGTCTATATCTTTTGAATCCATGGTTTCAGTAACAAGTTTCTCATTTTTTTCTGTCAAAACGTTTTCATTTAAGAGTTCGTGTAACACAGGATGTGAGTCAATCAGCTGATTTTTTTCGAACCAGACGTTTCTACTTTCATTTTCGATGTTACCGAGAGATCAATTAGATATCAAAGATCTTATTTATCGTTTGTCTCTCGTGAAAGGTATTTTACAGCTTCATTTGCAAAGTTGTAACCTAAGGTCTTCCAACTGTCGGCTTTCTGCCGGTTTCCCCGTACTTCCTCTGTATCCACCAGTGTAGTTCCGGTTTCGGTTTATAAGTCGTTTAGGTGCATTTATTCCATTCAATCTAAATATCAATAACTAATGTACTTAATAGAAATGTTGGGAAACAAGATCCCATCTGTTACAACTCATTTAAAGGTCGGATTTCTCTTGGCGATGCAGGATTATCGACGTGTACGCAAGTTAACACAATGGGAGACAACTCTACATCATTTTTAAGGTTTTACTAAAATAAGTATGACAGTACCGTTATGTAAATAGTTAAGGAATGATGCCATTGGCAGTGCTCCAGATCTGGAGGAAATTACAAGACAAGTAACAAGTAAGTATGTAAAATATTTTCATACAATTTCTTTTTTTAAATCCTTATTAGTAAATAAAAGACAGGACGATCAACACTTTGTGCCAATTCAGCAAAGGATTCCAAATTATTTCTGAATTCTGATTATTAACAGAATCAATTTACTTATCTGCATTTTGAATTATCGTGATTGCTGTTTCCATGGCAACAGCAGAAATTTGGTTCTTGCAGGACTTGACATTAATTCTATGAAGTTCTATTTAATTATGGACATATTTTTTTATGCTTTTTAATTCAACACACTAAAAAGAACAATACATGGGTTGTGCATCGTTTCCATTCCGGATTTGACTCGTCCTTTAGACGAGGTCATCTGGGGTCACCAGGAGGAAAAATGACATAATCCAACGTTGGAGCAAGGGACAGATATTTTCTACCAACGAATCTTACGTTGTTATTAAGTATATGGGTAAAACATCGTTTTCAACTAACAAAGAAATCTACAAGGAACATTTCCAACCCACAAAAAATGAAAATGAAATGGAAATGAAGAAATTACTATCTTCAGTAACCAGTTTTGTACCAGATTCCTCCTCATTTGGCTAAAACAATGAGCAATCCCGCAAATGCGCAACCCATGTATTCTGTAAACATTCATCTTGTCTGTGCCAGGCCTTAATAGGTAGTCAACGACATTAAACACTCCCCAGTTAACCAAAAATTCATCAAAATTGGAGCATTTTCAGTTTTCTGTCTTGTATTCTATGACTTTCACATCGGTGAAAATTTGGATGTGCTGATGCTGATGTCCAAGAATTCACTTACTAAACATTTATATTTCACCAAGTTTAAAGCATTTCAAATGTTCCAACTTTTTGCAGTTCCCACAGTGGTTCCCATGAATACAGACAAGACCTATTTGCTACTGGAGAGAGTTTTCATGATCTCATAAATTTTCATTCAGTTCTGATGACAAGGCTTCATCCACAACTTTGAATGTTGTCATCTCGATCTTTGACCCACAAAAACCTTAACCAAACAACTTCATCTTTTTATCATCAGATACATTGCCTTAAACTGATGAATAAAGTCAGATTACTCTTGAAAGAAAAAAAGATATTTCACCGAAAAGTATACATCATTTGAGACCATTATATCTGAAAGCTTTACAAAGTTTGAGGTGAACTGACTAAAGGATAAAAGTACATGTACATTAAATTTAAATTGACAAATAAAGTCCCATAACCCTTGCAAGAAAAAACTAGAAGTGGTGCCATCAGAAATGATGGCCATCCCCGCACTTCCTTGTTTGACACAGAAAACAAGAGTTCCACTGACAAGCTCACACGAGTCAAAATCAAACTTCTTGAGGCCTCTTGTTTATACCAAGACCAATATCAAAAATCTGAAAGCTTATTGCACATCTGCAGACTACATGCTACAATTCTATTACAAAATTAAATCCATAAATCCAAAAACGAAGGTAGATTCAACTGATTAGCTCACATATGTGAAGACTGACATCATGGGGCCTCTTGTCTGCACAAAGACCAACATCAAAAATCTGAAGGGTTATTGCACATCTGCAGACTCTATGCAACAATTCTATAACAAAATTAAATCCATAAATCCAATAAAGGGCTACGCCGAGCGCAGCATGATATGACCGCAGCATGTCGACCACTGAAATTTCAACAAAAGTAGTTTAAAGTGACTGTGGACACAGTAAAGAGCTTAACACAATAATTCGATGGACACAAAAAGAAGCTTGACACAGTTATTAGCTAGGAACAAAAAAAGGAAAAATTCAACCCTTTTGATCACTTACTGATGAAAAAAAAACGTAAGAGCTATGCAAAATACAGACTATCAACTAAAATTTTACATCCATAGAAATTCAAAGAAAAAAATTCCATCGAAATCTGATGAAAAATAAAGTTAAGACATATTTAGAAAAATTGCAATTTTGGCCCCTTTGACCCCTCGTAGCTCGGAAACGGTAAGAGCCACGCCAAATTCATTGCCATAACTCTGAAAGCTTAGATCAAGAGGAATCCAAAGAAAAAAATCCCATCAAAATCCGATGAAAAATAAAGATTTGACATATTTAGAAAAACTGCAATTTTGGCCCCTTTGACCCCTCTTAGCTCGGAAACGGTAAGAGCTACAAAAAATCCGTTGACATATTGCAAAAAGCTTAGATCAAGAGGAATCCAAAGAAAAAATCCCATTGAAATCCGATGAAAAATAAAGATTTGACATATTTAGAAAAATTGCATTTTTGGCCCATTTGACCCCCTGTAGCTCTGAAACGGTAAGACCTACACAAAATCCGTTGGCATACTGCTGAAAGCTTAGATCAAGAGGAATCCATAGAAAAAAATCCCATCGAAATCCGATGAAAAATTAAGATTTGACATAATCTGCAAATTCCCAATTTTGGCCCCGTTCAGCCCCTCATAGCTGGGAAAGGAAACAAGTTATCAAAAATCTAATAATTGAGCGCCATATTAATTTTTCGCAAGGAATCCATTAAAAAGACTGCATCAAAATCGGACTTAAAATAAAAAAATTATTTTTTTGGAGATTTGCCCCTGTTGGGCCCCATTTATCTCGTGAGCAGTACATGCTACGTGAAATCCGTTGGCATACTCAAGATTGGAAATTTCCTCAGGAGCACACTGAAAGAAACCCCATCAAAATCCGATTAATAATAAAGATTCTACAGACAAACATGTGAAAACACCCAATCTAACCCCTTTTGGCCCCTTTTTTAAAAACGGGTGGGGCCACAATTACCAAAACTAAGCCAAGCCTTCCTTTTGTACCCCAAAGAACATTATGTTAAAATTTCATAAGGATTGATCTACTGGAACTAAAGTTATTGACCAAAAACTAAAGTGTCTACAGACGACGACGACGACAATGACGACGACAGCACCATACCAATATACGACCGCAAAAATTTTTGCAGTCATATAAAAATGAAGAGGAATTCCACTGACAAGCTCACGTGTGTCAAAATTGACATCTTGGGGCCTCTTGTTTGTACCAAGACCAATATCAAAAATCTGAAAGCTTATTGCACATCTGCAGACCACATGCTACAATTCTATAACAAAATTAAAGCCATAAATCCAAAACTGTAGGGAGTTCCACTGACAAGCTCACATTTGTCAATATTGACATCATGGGGCCTCTTGTTTGCACCAAGACCAATATCAAAAATCTGATAAGTCAAGTCTGAGTGCAACATGGAAAATCGATGTAAAATTGACAAATAAAGTCCCATAACTCTTACAAGAATAATTTCAATTTCACAAAAAAATTCGGAGTTACCTAAATGTATATTATCTAGCTCTGCAAAGTAGAAGTGAATGACCAAAGGGTTGTCAGGTGTGAGACCATCTTATCCCACATCTACAAGGTTTGAAGTGAACTGACCAAAATGATGTCAAGTTACAATCAACATTTGAAAAATTGCCTGAAAATTTATGAATAAAGTCCTATAACTTTTACATGAAAAAATTTCATCAAAAAGTATTCAAGTCAAAAGACCCACCATATACAAGAACTGGACAAAGGTTTAAGTAATTTGACCAAGGAATTTGTCTTATTAGAGACAAACAAATGAAGCATATAGAGGAATGTACAAAATGTACATACGGATGGACACCAGGACATTTAGAAAACCATGATATGTCCATCATTGGACAGGGGTATAAAAACTATTTCATGATACCGTATACCGTGGGGTTCTCTTGCATTGCCAAGCTGGCTACTGCACTAGTGCAGCAACAGCAAGTGAGCAAGGATCCAAGGCTAGATTTACGTTTAGGAAGTCTGAGCAAGGATCCAAGGTTAGATTTACATTTAGAAAGTCTGATCAAGGATCCAAGGCTAGATTTACATGTAGAAATTCTGATCAAGGATCCAAGGCTAGATTTACATGTAGAAAGACTGAGCAAGGATCCAAGGCTAAATTTACATGTAGAAATTCTGAGCAAGGATTAAAGGCTAGATTTACATGTAGAAAGTCTGAGCAAGGATCCAAGGCTAGAATTACACGTAGATTCATTTTTCCTTACACTAGAGATGTCAAATTATTAATCTCCTACTTAAATTATTAATTTTTAATAATTTGAGTAGGAGAATAATACTGACCCGCCAAGATTAATAATTGACCCTCTGAAATTAAGACTGACCAGCCAAGATTAATAATTGACCCTCTGAAATTAAGAGTGACCCACCAAGATTAATAATTTGACACTCCAAAATTATCCATCCTAAGAGGATTAGTATGTTTATCTCAGTGGGTAACTCTTAATTTCAGTGGGTCATTATTAACCTTGGCGGGTCAGTCTTAATCTTTGGGGGTCAGTATTATTCTCCTACTCAAATTATTAAAAGTTAATAATATGAGTAGGAGATTAATAGTTTTACATCTCTAGTGTTATCTCTAATTACCCAGAGAGTCAATATGGTTCAACCTTTAATGGAA
>MJUU01030751.1:43168-59505 GCA_002080025.1 Modiolus philippinarum
TAGCAAAGAATTCCGCTTAAACCGGTGCTAGGGGCCGTCTTGAACTTACTATGAGGTATGAGCAAAGCTCATTGTTGAAGGCCTAATGGTGCATTCAAGATGAAGAACAACAATAAAAGCGTTATTCCTTTGCTTGTTTTTACCATGTATTTGTAGAGATTTTGTCTCATGTTCATTTACTCCATAGCCTTTCATTCGCCATTTAATAGATATCAGTCCCTTTGGAAAAATTTGAAGTTTCGGTCTTTACTGTAATTTTACTTAATACTGACTCAAGATAAACATTTTTTACTGTCTACTACCTTTCAAATGGAATTGCTGTTTAGTTGACACCGGGTACTACCACAATGGGAGGGGAGGTTTGGTGCGCCATAAAACCACTGTTTAACCCACCATTTCTTTTGAATTGCTTGTAACAAATCAGGACAATTGCGATCTACAATTTGTTGGTGAACTTATACCTGCTTTGTCATTTTGTCTCTTGGAATTTGGATCTTTGTGTGCCGTTCGTTAATCTTGTTAGCTTCTTTTTGAAAACTACTTCGATAATTTTATTCCGGTGGGAATGATTGCAATTTATTTTTCAAATTTCAAATCATACTAAAAGTTCCTGGAGACTATCATTTTATATATTTTGTCATAAAATCTGGATTTATTATTTATTTATGTTGCAACGGTATTCATTTGGAAATAAATAGTTAATAGTTCTTTCAGTTTCATTTGTCACAATTGACTAAGTCCTGTTGCGAACTGAATTTTACTGTTGTTACTTTTTTTTTTTTTTATTTATCACATTGGCTAAAGGGGGAAGGTTTGGGCCCAATAAAACTAGTTTAACCCCGCCGCAGCAGGTTTGCGCTTGTCCTAAGTCAGGAAATTTATTAAGCCTTTGTGTGTCTTGTCTGTTTTCTAGTTAGTTCACTTTATGTCTATGGGAGTCTAGGATGATGTTTATTTCGCTGAACTTGATTACTCTTTATTTAGGGGCCAACTCCGACCTGTCGTTGGTTGTGGGGTTTCCTCACCGTTCATTGAAAATGGTGGCTTTGAGTTGTTAATACTCCCCTTTGGGTCGTTGTCTCTTTGACACATTCCCAGTTTCTCTTCTATTTCCTATGTATTCTTAATTGAAATACAGGTCTTTACTGCATCATAACTTGATCAAAGATCAAAGCATAGTTTCACATCGAAATTAAAAAAACAAGGGAATTAACAAAGTAGTGACTATTTTAGTTACTAGGTTAATGTGCATAGGTTTTGCTCATTTTTACTAACAAGAAATCTGTTAATTTGTTTCACTTAGGGTCCGATTTTAAACCAAGTTTCCCGGTAGCGGCCATCTTGAATGCGATTCGGACTTGCCGGACACATTTTAAAAGAGGACCACCCATATCCTGATAAACACAAAGTCGTCCTATTACATGTGACAAAAGTTACTATTGGGCATACGCTCGTCTCATACCATAATACGACTTTAAAAATTTTGTAAGGTTGTAAAAACGTATAATATTCAATCTAAGTCGCTGAAAGTGTATTAACTAAGTAAAATTGGCTTACACATTTCAAATATCAGATCAATCATGTAAATAAGAGGTTCACTTATCAGCCTGTATTGCTCAACTGGTGGCTACTGCTAAATAAGATTTTGTCACAGAATTTATAGATTTTTTATGCATTTTAAACATTTTTTGAAATTATGGATTTCCTTTGTTTGGGTTCTAGTGCTGCTGATGAGGAATAAATTTCCGAAATAGCCATACAGCTCATAAAAATTGTTGCAATTGGAGTTAACATATGTGTTATGGTCTCATGTCCATTTACTCCATATCCTTTCGTAAAATATTTATACTAGGTGGAAGCCAATTGGTAGTAAAATAATTTATCTGGTAGATTACTGTCATGTAAAAATGCCAGGCTAATATGAATTTGATTTATGAAACTATTTTCAAGAATACACAATTAACAAGATATCCCCATCGAGTTCTATGTTAAACTATTTTCCGGCCCTTTTGGATTTCTGATTGGTACAAATATACAAAATTTGGTAAATGAGCATCAAGTACCATGTCTAGATAACATCAACTTGATGCATGAAAAGGGTTTTCGAGAATTGGTAGTTTACAACATTCATTGGAAAACTATGCTCTGATATCTTGTATAAAATGCAAACCTGCCAGACATATGTTGAAAATGTAGATCTTGATAAGCTGAGCACTTTTGCTTTTCAAACTCTATTAACTCCATCTCAATAGTTTTGAGAACAGAACTAAAACTATAAACATGAAAATGTAACGAATAAAACTATTAACTCTTATATAGTTTCCTAGATGTTCTTCAAAATTGAATCATAGATAGATCTTGACATTCTTAAAGTTTTGCAATGATAACATTTACTCTTTCTCCTATCATTTTAATACATGACAAATATTACAAACAGTTTACAAAGTTTACGGAAAGGGGCAATAACTTCAAGACGGTTTTAATTTTTTTCTTCAAAATTGCAGGGCGGATCCACCTTGTCATGGTTATCATTTTTGACCTATCAGACTTTTTTTCATATCTGTAACAGTTTTCGAGTTATTTGCAAACAAAACAAAAACAGCAATTTACTCCTATGTTCCATTTTTTGTAACAGCGATCATGTTGTTTGGTCCACAGACTAATCGAACACGATTTAAAACTACATACCTTGGTGATGATTCAAGCCAAGATTGCTTACAAATAGCCCAGTGGTTCTAGAGCAGAGAATGTTTTGAAATTGTTGACGGACAGACCAAAATTATGGCAATGGTTCACATGGCTTTTAAGGCCGGGTGAGCTAAAAGAGAGTGGTATCACTAACTGAATCACAAAAGACATTTCGCTATTTTGACTAAGGTTTCTTTCTGCGGCGAAATGGCATTTTCAAATAAAGAGCCATACATCTTCAGTGAACATCTTAATTGCATATATATAGTTTTATCATTGATTTGAATTTACCTGCTTTTTTATTTCAAGGTTTATCCAAGATGCCAAACCCCTTCCCACAGGGGTATCAAAATTTGAAACAGCGAATCCCTCCAAACATATCAAATGCAGCAGGAAATGAACTAACCAATTGTTATGAATTGATATGCTGGGAGATACAACAAATGCATCTTTGAAAATATGAATTAGGGTGTAATGAAAAGTCCTCAGTTGATTATACCCTCTCTCCATTTTGATAAAGTATTATCGTATAGCGGGTTATTGTTGCAGGTCAAAATTTTTGCGGATTTGAGTTGTAAATGTATGCCAAAAATTTAAGCGTTTTAAATTTTCACGGATTACAGTTACTTTCACAATACTGGTCTGTCAATCAATTGTTGTTACATTCAATCAATAGGTAAATGTGTTTGCCTAAAATGTTTACGAAAGAGGTTTAAATGTTGCTCAATAGGTCATTGTTTTGATTTATAGGTCAGGTATTTAAACCCCCCTTGCCTGGGAAGTGGTGTTCAATCAACCTGAACAAAACTACTCACTATTATAGATATGTATTGAAATACATTGATTCACTTCATGTTTACTCATTTGGTGTATTTAATAGTATATTTGTGTGTTAGTGTGGTTTGTGTGGGTACTAATATCTGAAAGAATATCTGAAATTTGGAGTTATTGGAAATGATTTCCCATTTCATATAAATCATTAGTGAAATATTTGTTACAGTAGCCCCTATCAGTTCCATACATTGGGTTGGGGTGATTTTGGTTAAACTGGATAGTCAGTTTATCTAATTGACTTCAGTAGAAATTAAACAACATTTTACGATAGGACCTAAAAAATAAATTGTGTGTTTGGGGTAAAATGGTTTTCAAAGTTAGGTGGGTAGGTAGGAAATTTTGTTTTAAATATTTTTTATACATTGTAGTTATGGAGGGTACATTTCTGACTTCAACAGTGCTTGTTGTAAAATGGGCAAAAAAAGTTTAAAAGTTTAGGTAGGGTCGGGTTACCCTAAACTCAAAAAAATTTTTTTAAGGCCTAGGGTAAAAATGGAAACTATATTCTATCTACAGTTATGGCTTTGTTTGCTGATTGGCGAGAACGTAGATAAGGGCAATAATTATTAAGGCTTTTCAGCACCAGTTAAATCTGCTCTACTAGGCTAAGGGGAGATGATTAAATGTTAGAGTTGACTCCAAGTGATGGCAATAGCTCACAGTAAAAATTTGCACTGATAAAAAGAGCTTGACATGTAGTTTTTTATAGGAATTTGGAAATATTCTTAGGAATAAAACGATTTAAAATTTAATGTCAAAATTTACATATAGTAAATTTTGACACCAAAATTATCGTGACTGTTTTAAAACTACATCTATCATAAAAATACTCCAATATTATTGTAAGAAACTGCTCTCTTTTGACCATGTATATTTTTATGAAAATCTGTCCAGAAATGAATTATACAGTATAAATTCCAAATTGACAGATTTGTTAAACTATAGAAGCATGAGAAGGAAATTTAGGGTCCTAAAAATAATGGTAGAGTGGAACCTCTGAATACCGGCCACCGTCGGGACCAAAGAGATCGGCCGGTATTAAGAGGTTCCGAAATCCAGTCTTCTCAATCTGAACTCTAATAATGGAAGTGTGATATATGATCTGTAAGGTCAGTTTAGGCTGTGACTTAACTATTTCAGTATATTTCCCTGCGTTATTGTAAATTTCAATCAATATTGTCGGTAATCTGTTCGAATACAGTTATTTATCGATGAAGATGGCAAGAGATATGTGACAATTGAATAAACTTGGTCGATTTCATTGTCCACGGAAAAAATCGTCCGGTTTTCAGAGTTGAATTTAAGAAGAACATATACGTTTGGGACCGATCTATATGGCCGGAATTCGGAATTCAGAGGGGCCGGTTTTTTTTAGGAAATTTTAACTTATTTATATAGGTAAAAATACCGGACCGAAACATATTGTTCGGTTTATAGAGGAATCCGGTGTTTAGAGGGGCCGGTTTTCGGGAGTTCCACTGTAGAAATATTTTCTGAAAGCTGCTACTTTACATGTTTTGCAGTTGGCACAATTTACAGATCATGAAAGTTTGATTTCAACAAAAAACAGGATCGGAACTTTTTTCTTCAATTAACACTACCAATATTTCCTTGTTTATTGTGAAATAATTCAAGAATGTTCACTGGTTACATTTTGGAGTTTTGTCTTATTTTTTTGACTCCTGATCTTATCCATTCAAAATATAATATTTGCCCATGAACCTCCATATTTTGTTTGAATATTTTCTGTTATACTTCCTTGGCAGCATTCTGAATCTTAATTTTTTCACATTTGTTCATTTATTCGGCGCTTGAAAGCATCTATGAAAACTAGAACGCCCAGCATATTTGATGATCCTCTTGTTGCCAAAACATTGACAAACCTCCAGGAAAAATACGTCATAGTACCTGCAGACAAAGCTTCTAACAATATTTTGTTTGTATGCAAGAAACACTGTTTAGACTGTCCTGTTAAGGAGATGGGTATTGACACTTCATCTGGCAATCCTACTTATTCCCCAACTACATTATCAAGGGACGATATAATTACAAATCACACTTCTGTGTTAGCATCATTCGGTATCAAAGTTGATGAGAATAACAGTTATCTCCCTTATATTAACTGGGTGCCTAAGCTTCACAAGAATCCCTACAAACAGAGATTCATTGCAGGATCTGCCAGATGCACCACTAACGAAGCCATTATCCAAACTCCTTACCACTTTATTGACTGCAGTTAGAGATGGTCTAAAAAGATACTGCGAAAAAGCCTATTCCACGAGAGGCGTGAATCAGATGTGGATTCTTAAAAATTCCAAAGATCTCCTTGAAAAGCTCTCCCCAAACAGTCTCGCATACTGCAATAGCATTCAAAGTTTTGCTTTTTCTACCCTTTATACAACTCTCCCCCTAACAAACTTAAAACAGTAATTTCCGATCTGATACATGAATGTTTCTGTACCAAAAACGGAGAACGCAGGTATTCCTATCTGGTAATAGGAAAAGATAAAACATATTTTGTAAAGAAACACACTGAGTCAAACAAGAAATACAGTGAAAATGACGTGATTAAGATGTTTGAATTTTTAATCGACAACAGTTTTGTTGAATGTGGAGGCCGTGTTTTTCAACAGACAATAGGGATTCCTATGGGAACAAATTGTGCGCCAATTTTAGCTGACCTTTTCCTTTTTTCGTATTAAGCAAAGTTTTTACACGGGCTGATACAACAGAAACAAAAACAACTAGCCCAGACTTTTAATTTCAGCTTTAGATATATAGACGATGTACTTTCTCTTAATAACCCAAGATTTAAAGGATACTTACATTGTATCTTTTGTTACTTTCGTCCCTTCAGAAATTCTATGGCCGTCACCACGACATCATAGATAGATATGAAATGTCAATGTCGCAAATAAAAACTGACATTTTCAGCTAGATTCGCGTCTTACTGGATTTGACATTACCAGTTTTGACTTTACCCTGGATTGACCCACTGACAGTGTGACGGGTGATGTGCACAGAGCAGGACATGCTTACCCTTCCGGAGCACCTGATGTCACTCTTGTTTATTGAGAGTTCACACTGTTAGTGCTTTAGTTTTTTGTGTTGTATATGTAATGTATGTGTGTTTTGTGGACATGTGGTGTCTTTGGTCTCCCATCTTTTGGTGTTCTTGCTTTTACCTTGTCTTTGGACTTTGATTTGTGTGATCTTGTGCCTTGTTCCTTCGGTATTCTACTGCCGTTGTTATGTTAAACATAAGAAAACTTTAGAGGAGTATAGTTTCCCGTCAAATTTTCAATCACTAATATCTCAATAATGATATCATCAACTTATCATTTTTTCGCTTAAATTGCTTTTTTCACCTATCAAACAAAAATCCCCAAAAAACAAAGAAAAACAAACAAACAAACATTTATCTTGTGTCTTTTTTAACTTTTTTGTTTCTAAATTAAGCAGCTAACATCCTTATTTAGAGAAATAACCAGTTTTGTTGAAATGGCTATTATTTGTCATTGTAGATAATTTGGTTGACACAACAAATGTTCTGTTGACAATTTGAATTAAAAATGACTTTTTAATGCGTCTTCAGTATTTAATTTGGGCTTAGATGGCACAAAACAATTATCCACCTATCTCTATATACTAATGTCAATAGTGAGTATTTTTGTTCAGGTTGATTGAACACCACTTCCCAGGCAAGGGGGTTTAAATACCTGACCTATAAATCAAAACACAATGACCTATTGAGGAACATTTAAACCTCTTCTGTAAACATTTTAGGCAAACACATCTATCTATTGATTAAATGTAACAACAATTGATTGACAGACCAGTATTGTGAAAGTAACTGTAACAAAGATCCTATATATATATTTTAAGAATATATGAAATATTCTTAGAATTTCATTTTGGCAATCTAATTTCACCCGCGAAAAATCACAACCCAGTGAAAATTGCCCGCTATACGGTGTAAGAAATATATTGCATACTTACATCATTTTGAAGAAAAGACTCCAAATTTGATTTCCATTTCTATTCAGTTTTGAAATCAAGAATTATCTCTACTTTCTCTTCCCATCCAGTATCTACAGATGCATCAAAATACAATCATATTAATTAAATATCATTCATTTTGTTATTTTGTAATATTTGTCATACTCAGTGTATAATAATAGGTGCGGAACGCATTGATCACATGTATTGATTTTGCTTTCATACTCACTGTGACAATCATATGGCTTACTCGATTTCTGTGTTGACCTCGTTGTATACTTTAAGTCAACAATGTAATTGCTTGATAGTGACGCAATCACATTAAAGGTATCCAACGGGTTTATTGCAATGTGAACGTTAAAGTGTAATATTTTATATGTATTTTGGTTGTATAAATAACTAAATACCGAACTTACTGTAAATTTAATTTCACCATATTGCCTGTTTCTTCAGTGATTATTAAGCAAAAAAGTTTTCCTTTTACCGGAGGTGTAACAGTGTTGATGGAAAAAGAAACCATTCCAGTGTTCAGCCGTTTTTCCAAAACAAAAAACCAAAAAAAACACAACATGTACCTTCTGGCATAACTAATACATCAATGGGAAGGTCAAGGGAGTACGAATGTCAGAAATTTTGTAATTAGAATTAAAATGCTGAACTTTACTAATAGAACAACACATTTTAACATTTTGACGCCATAAAAAAACTTGAAGGAACGATAGAATATCGTAACGACCAAATGTTGCTACAACAAACAAAATCAACATTATTTGGGTAGTACGGTCAAAATATTCATCAAGTTACAAAACCTTTGGTGATAAACTTATAAAAAAAGAGACAAAACATGATTTTGGAGCTGAAAATTGTTCAAAAGGGGAGAATGATATGTATGTCGACTTTCCCGTCCAACCCTTTGAGAATTTGAAAAATCAATGAATTTGAAAAATCAATTAAATAATTACGAATCTAAAATGCACAAAAAAGGATTATAAACAAGTTATTTGGGCTTTTATGGTTAAATATTATCCCGGTCCCAAAATTATGAAGCTTGAGGCGAGTGAGTTGTATCGCTAGTAATTTTTTATAATGTAATTCGTCTCTTTGTACAAACCTTTCAGGTTAACTTCAAACAGTTCACGATTCATCAAAATTAAAAAAAAAGTAAAATGAAAAGGAATATATGCACATGACACAAAGTCTCTACAAATGCATAGAGGAAGTCATCAATGGGATAACGCTTTTAAAGTTGTTTTCTCTATTAAAGTCACCATGAGGCCTTCAACAATGAACTATGCTCATACGTGAAAGTAAGTTTAAGACGGTCCGTAGCACCGGGTTGGGCGGAATTCATTGATAAATGTCGAACAAAACTACATCTATGTATCTTGTGGTCATGGATGCTGGATCGTTAACAAACATACGAATAACTGGAAAAATATTCTTATCATTGTTATCATCCGTTCCCCGACAAAAAGACTAACAGAAGATAATCACAACATACAAACAACAACATGGCACTCATCGAGTCATTCGCAAGAAAACTTGGCATTTTAAAATAGTTTGCTATGGGAACAAGAAGCAGGTGGTCAGAATTGGATTTGGAAATTACAAGAAAAAAAAGTAATTATAAAATGCCAAAGTTTGAAAGTATCTCTATATGAGAATTTCAAAAACAAGTACATGTATTATGTAACTAGAACATATAGGAAGCATACATCTTTCGCACAGGAAACTTTTACGGAGTCCAAACTGCAGGAGAGACAAACTCATGTCTTAGATTAAGGTAGATCGGTAGTCTTCCGCCATTTTGAATCTGTTATTTATACTGTTTTGGTATTATTTGTTTTTTAAATATGCAAATAATTTTATTTGTAATGTATCAATATATATAATATCAGTGAAACATAATGCAAAGGACCTACATTGACTTCATTTTACATGTATTTATCTAATTAGATGAAGTATGGTAATTTCATGATTAAATAGTTTGGAAAAGGATATTTGAAAAAGGGAGATAATCTGATAAAAATATTTTATATGGATATCACTATGAAAATTCAGATTTTATAAAGAATATGGAAAACAAAGTCGGTGACCTCTATCTTTCTTTACATTTTTTGAAAGTATGTTTAAAGTGCTAACATATGACTAAGATAGAAAGAAATCTATGGAATAATTTTAAAGAAAACATCAAAATACCTGTTTTTCCCTATATATTCAATAGAAATATTTGATTATTTTGATGTCAATTATTTTCAAAACAAGCATAACTTTTTTATTTCAATGCTGATATAGTAAGGAAACTTTCCTGAGAAAATAAAGAAAATCTATGGAAAAAATTTGGAGTACTCATCTACCTTAAATATGAAATGATATGGAGTAAATGCACAAGAGACAAAGTCTCTACAAAAACATGGTAGAAATAATCAATTTGGATAATATGAGGCCTTATACAATGATCTTTGATCATACCAAATTGTAAAATAAAGACCCTAGAACCGGTTTCAGTGGAATTCTTCGAAAAATGTCGAACAACGCTACATCCATGTATTTTGAGTTGGCATGCAGAACACCAAAGTGACAGTGGAAATTTGTTGTCTACATTCGATTGTTTACCCTCTATAAGGCTTGTAGAAACACTTAAACTATGCCTTTTCATTGAACTGAAGGAAAAGGAAAAGTCCTCTTACAATATCATAAAAAAATATTTTTATAATTATAAACCCAGTCTTTGCTTCCCTACTTACAAAACATTTTTTAGTCTTTGCATGGTCTTTTGGATTACGGAACATATACATAAAATTTATCTGGCACTTGCAATGACTAAATTAAGGGTAATAGTTAACACCCCTATACTACCAATGTTTTATCATACACTTTATATAAAAATCAGTAAAAAAGACTTGTAGTGCATGAAAAAGCAGCATGTCGATGTTTATTTATGAACACATAACATTGATAGCTAATTATATAGACTGTATAGGGTTAATATTTTATGTTTTTATGTTTTATGCTTTTTAACAACATTTGCTACTTATGGTTAATTATATTCTTTGTGAATATCAGTATTATGTGTCAATATCTGCCATAAAAACGCTTTTTGTCATGTAATGTTAAAAATCCATTCAATTCTACAATTTCAAAAGCTCATCATTATCATTGATATCATTATTAGCAGTGATTAGTATCATTTTTCTCTCATCTGATAACGATAAGCTTCATAAAATCAATTATTTAAACAATTAAACAATTATTTTGTAATATATATGTAAATATTTTTATATAATAAAAAAAATACAACATTTACAATAATTTTCAACAGGAAGTTGCTTTACTGCAAAGCTATTTCAAATCAAAGGATCGGTTTATTTTGTATTCTATTTTATCTTTCCCGAGATATATTTTCGTTTGCATTTGTGAAATAACTGTAGTAGAATACCGAAAATAAATAATTCAAAGTCCAGAACAATGCAAAAATAATAACACAAGAAGATAAAAAATAAATTAAAAAGGAAAACAGGAAACACCTACAATGGCCGAAAAACACAGTCACAAGCCACAAGAAGAAGACCAAAAACACATTATTCCATAGATTTCTTTCTATCTTAGTCATATGTTAGCACTCTAAACATACTTTCAAAAAATGTAAAGAAAGATAGAGGTCACCCACTTTGTTTTCCATATTCTTTATAAAATCTGAATTTTCATAGTGATATCCATATAAAATATTTTTATCAGATTATCTCCTTTTTTCAAAAACTACACTCTACACATACATAACACTTAAACAGAGAACTAACGGTGTAAACTCAAAAAACAAAAACAAAAAAAACCAGAATGACAACAGGCGCTCCGGAATGTTAAGCTTGTCCTGCTCTGTATACATCACCCGTCACACTATTAGTGGGTCAATCCAAGGTTAAGTCAAAATCACTAATGTCAAATTCAGAAAGATGTTATCTAGGTGAAAATGCCTGTTGCCAATTGTGAGACCGACGTTTCGTATATATCTATTTTGACATGGTGAATGCCATAGAATTTCATAAGGGGCAAAACTAACAAAGGCCGAACATTTCCATGGCAAAGCAATTTCTGTGATGATGCTTTTGCTCTTTTCACATAGTCACTGTATGAACTACAAGCTCAAAGTAACAAATCAACTGTAAAATATACACTCCAGGGGGCGGGGGCGGGGCGGGTGGTTGGATAGATACATTGCTGCGAGGAAAGTTCACAATCGGGAAGTCAAAATTATCATGATGATTACTTTAAGGTAGTAGACCCGGTTTAGGTGGAGATAACTCCTTTTTCTTTGCAAAAATTACTTTTTTTCGGCGTGTATGAATAAAACAAAAGATTTAGAATATTTATCATAAATAGAAATAAAATATTCATGTTATCATGAGACTGCACCCCTTTTTGTAGTATTATTCAAAGTGCCTACATTAAAATATCTTGGTTTTGAATGGCATCATAAAGATATTAAAATAAATGCAAGTCAGATTTTTGAAAGAGAGGTAATTCTGTCTGCATTGAATGAAGCTATGTTTTCAGAAACGTTTTGACTACGTATTTTTTCTGCAAAACAACACTTATTGCTTGCTTATTATCATTATTCTCACATATTTAAGTCTACAAGTTTGTATGAAGAAGTTTGTGAATGTATAGTCTTGTGAATGTATAGTCTTTTTATGCCAATTATTATACATGTACAGTAAAGTAATATTAGTATACGCTTCATGGTGATTACTGAACAGAACAATATTTAAGACTCGAAAGATGGGGGTTTTCTGTGAACTATACATAAAAATCTTCAAAACTTTTTCTAGAAATATATATGTACATAATTGTTTCATAGTGCAAATACAAAGAAAATTGTATGTGTGGAAAATTTTTGGGTTGTCCCCGAGTCTACTACCTTAAAACTAACAATCAGAAAATTACCATGTTATCTATATTTTATACATATTAATTGCTCACATTTGTACAGATGCAGGCATCGGTATCCATTTAATGCTTAGAATAAGCTAAATAGCTTTTTTGAAAAGTTTTTATTGGTGGGGAGGGATATTTTTGCATTTTGAGTCTGTAATTTGTCGCAGACGTTAAAGAACCAACTCAACTTATAGCTCAGACATTCTGAGAAAAATATCCCATTTAATTAATTTATAGATTTGGGTAATAAAAATACCGAACAGATTTATTAAGACCCGAAGTCCATGGGACAAAATGACAAATCAGGTGGAATTGTCGACCGCAATGGTCCTGACTTGGTAAAAGCATTTCAAAAGAAATTATTTTATAGATATACGAAGTCTACATCTTGGCCACAAAAAGATGGTAAATCTGAAAATCTGAATTTCTAATTTTGTATACATTTCGAGTAAGTCAGTCAAATGCAGCAGGTGCTGATAAATTTCACATGAATCGTTTTATGTATTTCAGATGTAGTAAAATGTAAACACAAACAGAAATACTATTATGCATTACGTGTTAATATGAAAATCTCGAATTTGTCGAAATTGTCAGAACTAAAATTTACGACAAAAGGGACGATTTTGATTTTAAAATTATCAATTTCCCTTACTTGGACAGTAATATTGAAACTTCTCCGGAGTGTATGTTTAACAGTTCAAGAGCTAGCACTAATTATACAGACTTTTTCATTAGACATTCTTATCTCTTCGTGACTGCTTTAGTAATCAAGGCTTTTAAAATCCGTCTCATGCGATCATTAAAAACGTTCTTACATAGATATCAATCCCTTATGGAAACATTTGAAGATTCGATCCATTTCTTTTTTAACTTAATCCTTGGATGACCAATGTTCCTTTTTACTGTCTATGGCCTTTGAAAAGTAATTGCTGTTGAGTTGTTATCGGACACTACCGCAATAGAAGGGGAGGTTTGGCGCCCCATAAACCCGGTTTTACACACCATTTCTTTTGAAATGCCTATTCAAAGTCAGGACCATTTTCTGGTTATCAACCACTAGTTTTGTCTTTTTACCTCTTGGGCTTTGACTGTTTACAGTTCTGTTCAGTAATTGTTGTGTCAACCCCCCGCCCCTCCCATTTTCTCTAACGTATAGACGAATTTTTGTCATTTCAACTCGATAGGTTAATATTGCAACCAAATAAAACCTGGGAAAAATCTCAGTTCTTAAACCAATCAAAAACAGTTTGTACTTTTAAAAAATAAATGATAACGTGACAATTTATGGTTTATACAAACTAATTTATTCATTTATTATCATTATCATTTCTTATTGTTTTTTTCATGCTTTAAATGTAGAATTTAAATTGCAGCTTACATACACAAATTTAAAAAAAAAGAACTCTACACCTTACCTTTTAACTAAAAATGTGTCTTGTAAGACATAAGAACACTCCATTAAGTTACTAACTAAAATTGTGATTAAAAGTGTTGCCCAGGGATATTACCGAGAACCAACCTAAAGTCAATGCAACTATTGTAAAATCTTAATACAGTCTATTTCGTATTAAAGTAAGTGTCAAAAGAAGTAATTTCTTCGTTGATTTTAAAGTTAATAAAGTAATGGCATGAACAGCGAGAATTAAGAAAAACTTATTCATCGTATCCGAAGAAATATCGATTGTGTTTTAACTGACAAGTATTAATTAATGTTTTTCCCTTTTTACTTCATCTAGAATTTAACCTTTTATTTTGAAACTTCATGGTACACTAGGTTAGCATAAAAAGAATTTCCAAATAATGTAAAATGCAACATGGTTCACATGATATCAAAAACTTGCGATAACATAATCAATATTCTCTGATAAATAAATACAAAACATAGGAAATTACTCTCCTGAACTCACCAAGTCCAGTTGTTAAATAGCAGAAGCTTTTCTCCGAAATGTTATAAAATCAAAACATGTTTAAATCATTTTGTAAAATGATTTAGTCTGTATTAGTCTGTATAAACCATAAATAAGTCTGTATAAACTATAAATTGCCACGTTATCAAATATCAAATTCACAGTGACTTCGGCATTTAGTTATTTGTTACCACTGGGTCGATGGCACTGCTGGTGGACTGTTAGTCCCCGAGAGTATTCACCAGCCCAGTAGTCAGTACTTCGGTGCTGACTCCAAAGCCGATTATTTTTTAAACCTTCCAATATCTAAAATTTTGTTAATTTTATTGAAAACTAAGGAGTATCTCCCTCATGCAAAGCTCTGTCCCTAGCTGATTTTGGCTTTAAATTAAGATTACTTTGGTTATTTGTTCTCTACCAGTTTTTAAACATCTTGAGTTTTTGGTCTTCCAAACGTTTAGATTTTATCTGCACTGATGAGACATAAGTTGTCGAAATGCGCATGAACTACTCATCACCAAATTACATCGAAATCGGAGGCCAAACCTTCGTTATAAGTTTTTGATACAAAACATTCAAAACATTGGTGCATCAGATCAAATTTCTTTTTGAAGTTATACAAGTAGTTTCAGAGGAGGTCTTTCTGTCGTTTTCTTTAATGTCTAATGTTAAACTATACTCTCTGGTGGCAACCATTACGAAAAAGAAAACTTATTCTTTGAATTATTGAGTAGAGTTTTAAGTAGAATGAGGAACATTACACTTTAGATATAACAGGACAACTAAAACTGGAAGGGGAAGACAGCGCCACGAGATTTCGCCTGCCACTAAAGAATGGTAGGGAGAAGAAAGTATGCATGTTGGTATTTTTGTATTTCTATTGAGAAGATAACAGGAAATACGTTCATACAATCTACATGGTTATCTGTATTTCAGATATAGTGAAATGTAAAAACAAGAAGCAATACATGTAGGCTTCACTTGTAAGTAAATGAGAATCATGTTTGCTTTCAGGTAACATGCATTGCTCTGATGCATGGAAGAATTTTTAGGCATTTAATGGGTTGACATTGCAAGCAAATTAATCAGGGAATAACAGTCTGTTCTGGGAAGGTTTTTCAAAATGAATGTTACAGTGCTTTTTTTCTTTTTTTCTTCTTTTTTATTTGTGCTAGCTTATATTGTATTGAATAATTCAAATCTTAACTGATTGATATCCTTAAGATATAAATTTCTCCTACAAATTGACTGCACTCTACCGGTGCACCTGATCTCACCCATGGTTTTTTTATTGGGTCCGTGTTGTTCATCTTTGTGTGTGAGTGTCTTCATTTTTCTTTTCAGTGCCGTACCCATGTTGTGTCTCTGTTTTTGTTTTTGTTTTTTTCCGCCTTTTTTGTTTCTGGTGTTGCCATTGTCCTTGGATTGTTCGCTTTTGGATTGACGGTTCGGTTCTCACTTACTTTAGACTCCCCATTGGTTTAGAGAATCACCTGATTAATTGAGTCACATTCTCCAATACTCTGCAGACAAACAAATGGCGAATCAGTGTCGAATGAGGGTATAGTTATCGTATGGGTAAACTGATCTTGAGTCGGACACTTTAACCCTTATTTTTAATCGTTTGTCATCTGAAGAACTTAATTTCTGACCACAAAAATTACGGATCCTGATTGCCCATTTTGATCCAATCATCAGTCAAACGATCCGAAAGAAGGAGTCAGAACTTCTAGCATGTCTAAGTAAGATTATTTCAATATTTTAGCGGTTTTTGTAGAAAAAAACTGACATCTGTTCATTCAACAATTGCCGATTGACTGAAACAATATAGTTAATACATAACAGCCCGGTGTAAATGACACCTTAGTTGCTCCCAATTCGTAACGGGAACGAATAAAAATATACCGAGGCTACAGTGATTTTACCTTCTGTATATGCGCATTTCGACAACTCATTTCTCATCAGTGACATTTG
>MJUU01030756.1:30582-41114 GCA_002080025.1 Modiolus philippinarum
AACGGATTGCAGTTTTACAATTGTGTAATTAAGGACAAATTAAATCACATACTCTATCAACAAACAAACAATGGAAGTATATGGACTTAAATGTACATGAGACAAAGTCTCTACAAATACATGGTATGTCAAAGGACGACGCATGTATTGTCGTTCTTCATCTTGAAGTCTCCATGTCTCAATGTGACAATTATATGCAATGTGAAAGTAGCATTGCTGTGTTAACAAAATACTACCTTTGACCATGCAAGAAGCCGATTGGTAATTTAGTAGAGTCTAACCTATAGACAATGTCATTGCATGTTATGCTTACATATACAGTAAATTAATGAGTAAAATTCCATTTGTCACCATTTATTATCAAATGACAGCTCTTGTCAGAAGATTACAAATATATATATATAGACTATAACTTATCTGTGTTAATTGCTATATTGGTTGATTGATTGATAAGGGGTTTGAAGGCACCAGTGTTTAAGCTTTCACATGACCGTCAGTTTTAGTTACAGAGGAAGCCGGAGTGCCTGTGGAGATAACCACAGATCTTGGGCAGGTAACTGACATACCTTATAGTTTATGATTGTAAGTCGAGTATATAATTTACGATTTTAAGTCGAGTGCACCTTTTTTTGTAATGTACAAAGTGGGGTGCGAACTCATACCGAAGTCGCTGGTTATAGACTACAGTGGTTGTACAAGTAGAAGAACTACCTTGACTACTCGGCCATCAAGGCCCCAATTGGTATATTGATATTACAAGAATAGAACAGAAGCAGCAAGTTTCTTAATGTTCAACCAAATATATGATGGGCATGTATAATTCTAGCCCTGTTGAGAATATACCCACACATTCAGCGAACTTAACAGGATTCCATGGTAAATATGTGCACATTTTTTTTTTGACAAAACAACTGGTAGAGTAGAATCCTACTCAAAGAGTATTTTGTCTGTCGGTCAAATTTGGGTCACAAAACAAATTAAAGCTTTGACCGGCAGTTTTTTGCGGCATCGTCGTTCTGTTCCTACTTTTTTTCTTCTTATTTTCCTTTTTCAATTGATGTCAATAAATTAACGGGATGTTAATGTAAGGAATCAAAAAGGTCGTTAATTTGAATGATTATTCTGGATAAGGAGAGCTATTTGCCAAAAATACAAGTCGCGGGGCGGTAAAATCCCCGACCCTGAAAGGCGAGGGAAATTTAGACCCAAGACTTGTATTTTTGGCAAATACCCCGACGTTCATGATATATCTGTTTAATTACACCGAATATCTCTATCATTAAAGCGCACAGATGACTCCGGGACAAATGCCACGGTGGGGTAGTATTTGCCAAAAAATACAACGGCCAATAACCAATCAGAATACAAGTGTAATTAGACCAAAAATATACTTACATTTGGTATATCTCCGTACTGACTTTGTAATGGTGCTGGAGGCAGTATTGTTGTTATATGATTAACCTGTTGCAGTATTGCTTGATAATGAGAGGGAAGGGTGAAAATACTGTAAAAGTCTGGATGATGCATTCGTAAGCTGTCCATCATGTGGAAATCATTTTCGAGGTAAAAAGTCTTGTCAGGAAGCGGCTTCAAAGCTTCATCATTTTGAGCTTTGGAAACTAAGTTTGTCACATAAGGAAGCTCCTCTCCTTTCGTATTCGATGGATTTAGTACCTTCAATACAATATGATATTTGCTTGATTTTAACGTTTTAAACCAAAAGAAAAAAAAGAGGGTTAGCATATGCAGTTGAACTTCGATGACTCGAACACCCAAGGGATCGGAGAAAACTGTTCGAGCAACTTAAGGGTTTTCGATTTATCGAGGTTAAACTATGTTTACATTAGGCACGGACCATTTGATTTTCAGGGGGGGGGGGCTGGTATTTTTACCCGAGCCGGGAAATTTTTTTTTTGACCGCTACGCGGGCCAGATTATTTTTTTCCCATATACACTATGCTAGGAAATTTGGTTGAGCCAGGCTTTTTTTTCTAATGGACAGGATCCGGGCAAGATTNTTTTTTTTTCAACCAAGATGCTGGTCAGAAATTTTTTTGGTTGGCAAAAATCGGGGCTAGAAATTTTTTTTCTAAAAAAATACCAGCCCCCCCACCCCCAATCCCCCACCCCCCGAAAATCAAATGGTCCGTGCCTTAGAACAATGGGAACACAAAAAGGACTAGAGTCGGCCATGGTGTTCAAATTATTGCAGTTCGAAGCATTGAAGCTCTACTAAGTATGTCACGTAATTTGATACAAAGAATCTAAGGTAAATTTTAAATTGGAAAACATTCCGCCGATATAAGACTTCAACATATAATTACATCAATCTTTTTTGTAATTATAGATATATCCAAAATCGACTCATTCATACTAGATTACACCTGTACTTGATAAAATGCTTACATGATTAACTGTACTAGGTACTCCAACGAAGACTTTTGTAAGTAAAGTTTGATAATTTATCAATTTTCATTGCACAAGTACATAATGATGACATGGTGCATGAAGACGCACGTTAAGTGTTGTATTTAAATTACAACCCATACTTTTCAACTTCAAAGTTTCTAATAGATAGGTGCACGTCAATTTTAACTTTTACTTGTTTTTGCAGTTTTCTTGAATTTTCGTCGTACTTTATCTTAATAAGGGGCCAAAGCGCCGTAACTCCAAATAATTTGGAACCAGTTTTTCCTTAGCTCTTAATAGAAAAGGTAAAATATAACCAATACCGGAAGTGGACAAATTGCAATTTTTTAATCCTTTGTCTAAATTTTTTTGGAGATTAAAAGTTTAATTTCTTATTATGGAAGCAGATAACTACCTTTTTGCACCGTTATATTCATTGAATGCGAACATTCAATTTTTTCGTTGGAGTACCTAACTGTACTGCTTATGATCGGTTTTTGTAACTTTCAGGACAATACCGAAAATGGAATAGCCATAAATGTACGTAAAACATAATTCTTTCTAGTTATTTTTAATCTCGAGTTGGTTGAATTTATGTATCCTATTATGGAGACGGAACATATTAATTTAAAATCGCAAATATCTTTAATATTTCTATTTTCTTTTGTATAATACTATAATTTTACCGGTGCACCTGACCTCACCCACGGTTTTTTTTATTGGATCCGTGTTGTTCATTATTGTATGTGTGTGTATTCATTTTCTTTTCTGTGCTGCACTAATTACTGTGCCTCAGTTTCTTTTTTTCGATGTTGCCATTGCCCTTGGATTATTCGTTTTGGGTTGAAGGTTCGGTTCTCACTTACTTTATTGTTTTTTCTCAATAAAAAAGTGTTTCTAGTGATAATCAATTTAACGGCAATAAGTGGTTGCATTATTTCCACAAGAGCTACTCTTTAAACAATTCTGGTGAGCAGGTTGATATTATATCGATAATAAGACTTTCACTGGAGCGGGAAATGTTGAGACCATAAATGTAGCTGTGGTAATAATGATGATTGCATTCTATAGACAAAACACATATGGTTTTCTGGTATGCTACGGTTATGCATGTCGCTGTAAGATATTGTATCAATTTAAACATTTATTAAGATACAGAAACTAAAGTTTAAAGTTTGACAGAGATGCATCAGTTTTGAACAACGACAATAAACAGTAAGTCCCTGGTATAATTTTTTTCAGGGAATTTTCAGTAATGGCAAAGTTAGACAAAATGTGTCGACAACTAACAATCTGTCCCAAATCTCTCAACCACATAAAAGTACAATATTGAAATGCAAAATAAATTGTATATGTATAATACCGGCCGATGCAGCCTTCGGAAAAAAAAGGGGTTCAGATGGAGTTTCATAAAAAAGGGGGTTCCACTTCAGTAAATTTTACCTAAATTTTGCAGGAAATTTAAAAGTTTATCGTAAAAAACTGTATTAATCCGAATTTACTTTCTGGGAAAATAAAAATATAGATCATCTCTACAACACATAGATTTTGTTCCAGAACAAGTTCTTGTATCCATCTGAAGCCGTCCTGTGCTTATTTTCTGAAAAATTGTGAATGCAAGTTTATTTTACGTGTTCGTTCCTGTGCTTACAAATACGCCGCATTGTAATTTTTTTGAAAAAATCCTAAAAGCAGTACAGTGAAAATATTAAACAATTGATCATATCTGGTAAGCAGTACTGTAACAGTGTTTTTCTCTTTTAGTGTTTGTAACGAGAAAAAATATATTTGTTTTGCCTAATATCAACTGTAAAGATAACAAAAAGTGTTTCTGTACGTACAACGTCAAAACAAATTCCACGAGGTGGAATCGTTTGCCAGAAACGCTATCATTTGGAACTGTGGTATTCTAAAGAAGAAATATATTCTTTTGACATGTTTTGATTGTACATGTACTTTTATCTCTTATCACTAAATCACACTCTTCACATTTTTGAGTTTGTGTCAGATTTTAGAACTTCTCTGGTTTTGTCTAGTTCAATGGCTGAAAAGAATTTTGCACATGAACCCCCATATTTTATTTCATGAATGCCTTCTATATGCCAAATTCGGACATCTGACAAGTTGTTATAAGATTCTTGATGTAACTTCCTAGCTTTTAGACAGATAATAGTACTCATCTTAAATTAAGGGGAAATAAAGAAAACTCTATTACCCGCTAAATTTTATAAAGTCATTTAGCTTCGTTAAAAGCACACGCAAACCTATATATTTCTTTTTACCATTTCATTTAGTCTACATCGCTTTATCAATTAAAATGGGTTTCAAGAAATCCTTGATATAAACAACATCAAGAGTGAGCCTCCTTAAATAAGTGAGAACCCTACTGTCAGAACAAAAAAGTATAGTCCAAAGAGGAAAAAAAAAAAAAAAAAAAAAAAACATGAAAAAAGACACCATATACGTACGGAAAAGAAAAGATAAATAGACCCTTTCACGAAAACTGCGGTCCTGAATTTTGCACATGCGCTCATATGCCGTTGAGTGGGTAAAATGCGACGTCATAGTATACGTGACGTCTTGATTAATTGTCCTACGACGTCATTTTTGCGGGAACTGTTTTTATTTTCCACTCAAAATCGCAGGACCGCAGTTATCGTGAAAGGGTCTATTGTCTCGCACACAGACACTGACCAAATTAAAAACAAGTGCTATACTAAGAAAGATTCAGTTGACTCTTTTAGTCATGTGAGGTTTTCAGATTGGAAGCTGAATGAAAAGAGAGCGCTACTTTTCCTTTTTATCTTGAGGAAGTACTTCGATGAATTCAGTTTCATAAAAGAAGTTTAAGTTTGCACCTTTGGGAATTCAGAAGTTTGTTGAAAAACAGGTCCTCGAAAGGGTGGCACGCTCATTTACTACGTATTTGTTCTGATACATTATACTATCCTTAAACGAGTTCTTTCAATTGATCTATAAGTGGCAAATTGCCAGTTTTCCTGTTCATAAACAATATATGTACATTGTCGGAAAATATAAAATTTATTTGACGAGCTTTAGAAACAGGTAGAAATGCGAGGTTTACCGAGCATTTCTCGCCTGTTTCGCAGCGAGTACAAATAAATCTTATATTTCCGACAATGTACGTATATTGTTTTTATCCTGCAATCATTTAAACCCTATTTAAAAATGCATTTTCTTTGTGAAGCGGGACCAGGAAGACAGTAAACAACTTCGGCCATTTTGGTATAATCCCTGACGTCATAAGAGAATTTACACTGTGACGTCAAAGTATTCGAGGCTTTCAAACCAGTCGCTTGTCTTTTCTTCGTTCAAAATCGCGGACCGGTTACCAGTCTACCCTACGAATACGTAGGGTCCTATTCGTCTAGTAAATACCACCATTGCAGGATAAAAAAAAATAGCTTGATAATAACAAACCTTTTTTCATATATCTTTAAATTATTGAGAGCCATCTTAGCTCGGGCTGAAAAAATGTTCGACTAGAACATATGCATTATATATTTTGCTTATGGTACACGAAGGGGAAGGGGTATGGCAATTAATTTATTCTGTCGTAAAAATCAGGGTATTATCACGTGGAGCTTCTTGGGTGGGAAACCTAGTGTGTCAATAGGGTATGGAGCATGTTTCGTGGTAGGCTGCAAACCTAGTTAGATTGGTTAAAGCAGTAAATTTCATAGATATATTGTTCCCCTTGATTTGGTTTTATAATTGATAAATCTGGATAGTAGATATAAAATAATTTTTTTTATATGAAATGACGTTTAAAATGAACAAATATTTTAAATGGACGTATTGGGCAAAACAGTTCCTTTATTTTTCTTCTTTTTTACTCCATTTAAAATAAGGGTCCAGTTGTAAGAATAGCCATTATGAAAGTTTTATACTTTCGAGTATGAGGTCAGGAATAATGTCTGTATCAAGTCCAGTTAGAAGGAAACATTATCTGTTAGTAATGGTCTTTTGTGAACTTACTATCCCATCTCTTCGTAGGTCCCAAATATGTGGTTCAGTCGGTTCTGTATCGGATGCGCCTTCATATCTGACAATAGCTTCCTGATGAACCTGTTTTGGCGCGCACAACATATCTCCTGTTACTTTCATCCAGTAGTTACCAACAGCTTGGTTCGTATTGACAATTACGTCATATCTTTCACCAGAAACAAAGTAAAGGGCATTAACTGTGTAAGGTTCTACTGGAGCTCCATCACTCGTTATGACATTCAAATTATGTTTGTCAATTGAAAATAATATAGGGCATGGATTCAAATTGTTTCCAATCAGTCGAAAACGATATCGGCGATCTTTCAGCACATTAAAGACTTCGAAAGGCGTGTGAGCAGTTTCATTGCCTCTCATAAATCTTCGATGAACTCCTTTACCTATAAATACATTACAGTAATAAAATAAAGAAAATAAATTCATTCACAGCTAAATTAAAAAAATTAAATTGCTTTTTAGATTTGAAATATTGGTATCTTTCCTGTTCTCAGTGTGCTAAACAAGTTAGTAATTTTCCTAACAACAATAATCCACAATTTTACATGGGATTTTCCCGTGAAGTTATTTTTCCATTCATTACGTCTTTCATTGACTATGTTTCCTCGTACCATCCGGCCATCAAATACACTTTTTAATATCACAAAAGATAGTCTCTCTTTCCTCGACATCAATTGTACCATAAAGGATGGGCAAATTTCCACCTCAGTGTTTTATAAACCGACAGACGCACACTGTTATATAAATTATGGTTGCTGTCACTCAAAGTCATGCAAGGATGCCATTCAAAGTCACAATTTTTGCGACTTCGTCATATCTGTAGTGACGAGCAGGACTTAGGACTAAATGTAACAGAATGAAATCTTTTTTTTTGTTAAGAGAAATAATAGGGCATGGGTTCAATTTGATTAGTTGGTTAAATTCTTCAATGGGATTTTTCCAGTGAAGTTATTTTTTCATTCATTACGTCTTTCATTGACTATGTTTCCTCGTACCATCCGGCCATCAAATACACTTTTTAATATCACAAAAGATAGTCTCTCTTTCCTCGACATCAATTGTACCATAAAGGATGGGCAAATTTATAGTAGAGAGGCTACCCCAGCAAAGTTTTGGATCGAGCTATGTTTCCCGTGTGACCAGATCCAAGGCTATGGAGAAGAGGGTGAGAAATACCGACGACCAGGTTCCGTTAGTTCTGACATAACACCCTCACAACGAAGCTATTAAAACCATTTTGATACGCAATTCAAATCTATATAGTTCTCGAGGTCGAACATTTGTCGACAGTTTTCCAGGATTCGCCTCCTATTTCAACCTTCACAAAAGGGAAGAGTCTAAAACAGCACATTGTAACTAGTTCTTTCAAGAGTTCTACTCCTAAAACTCCCTGTAAATATAAGGGCACCAGACAATGTGAGAGATCTTGGTGTTTGACTCGTCCGTTTACTTGGGAAGCTGGTGAAGTAGGAGGACCGGCTTACGTTTTCAAACTAAAAAATGGTTTCACATGTACTACTGAAAATGTAGTGTATGCTATGGGCTGTAAACGCTGTAGGATGATCTATGTGGGTGTGACCTGTCGTAGATTGGTTGATCGCTTTGTAGAACATTATCAGAGCGTCATCAATGGAAAGGATTGGCAAGTAGGTGAACATTTTCGGCGAGCCAACCACAACATACTGGACATGCATGTAACCTTCCTTATACAAACTAGTACAGGTGAGACAAAACGACAAAAAATCACCAATTTTCTTGAAACTGCTCGACCCTTTGGCATGAATGTTAAGAAGCAGTCTGTTTTATAATATTATTTAAGTATTGAAATTTAATATTTACATAGTACAGATAACTAATGTTTTATTTCTCGTTTTTGATTATATTCAAGATTTGGCACGATTTTTACAGGTTATATCTGTGACACACCATAAGGTCTGCCTTCTCTCGTCCTTTCCACTTTTTTCTACGTATTTCAGCCCGGTAGTCCCGAAGTCGAAGGCCATACGACCGAAACGCTGGGCAGTCTTCCCTTCTTTCCATTTTTGTCATTTTTATATGTTTTTTTTTAATTTGTATCTTTTTGTGTTTTTTACCTTTTAATCGTGGCCAACTATACCATTTTTATTTTGTTCCATAGTTAATTGTAGCCATCGCAAAACATATATATTTTAATAAACAAGAAAACAGGCCTTCTTGAATTCTTAGAATCGTGGGTATTAGGTAGAAAAGAAAATAGATAGACAATTTTAGAAATATTTGGGTCTTCACATTAACTTGGTCACATAATATTTGAAGTTGCAACTCGGCTTGTGCACCCTGGTGGCATTTAGATTTTTATAGTAAAATTAATTGACCATCGTCAATATCAATGAAAAATGTCACGAGTGTCGTACAATGCATGACTACGACATTCACGAGATATTATGACGTCACTTCTTCCGGTGACTAGAAATCCTTTATTTTCACCGGTGACAATATGAGATTGATTTTAACTGAGAAAAGTATATCTTTCATCGCTGTCAATACAAGTCATTATATGAATTGTCGAACCTCCTTCTACCAAAATTCCTTCCTCCCTTATGCTATACGGGAGTGGAATTTATTGCCCGATGACTTAAAGCACAGTCCGTCTAAATATGCATTTAAAAGATATCTAAATAGAAACACAATAGTAAAACCATCGTATTATAGTTGTGGTTCTAGAAAGGGTCAGGTCCTTCATGCCAGAATCCGGTTGAACTGCAGTGGTCTTAATGAACATCTTTACATCAGGAACTTAGTCCTGTCTAAACTTTGTACTTGTGGTCAAATTGAGAGTATTAAACACTTCTTGCTAAACTGTCCTAATTTTTCAGACACACAGCTGCACACCATAAATTCCTTGCCTAGAAACACTACATTAAAATTTCTTTTAGAAGGAAACGAATTTCTGAGTGATGAACAAAATGCCAACATTTGTAAAGTTGTACAAGAATTTATCATTGGGTAAGGTAGATTTGGTCGATGATTAATATATTAAGTATATGTAGTATTTCGGTTAATGGCATACGTTTATATTTTCATTTTTTTGTAATTTTTCTATCAATACCAGCTAAGTACAGTCGATAGTCGACAGCTGACAAACCACAAAATTCAAATTAAAACAAATTGTGCTAAAAAAGTTCCATCCTAATAAAGGGTGGAGCGTAGGGCCCGTACACCAACCTCTCAATTTGACATTCAACTCAATTGTAACTATCGATTGGTAACACCAGGGATGTCCTAACTCTTTAATATTTTATATATATTGAATGAATTTTGTTTATGGCTGATTAGTTAAAAGGTGATATATTTGAAGTATTGCTAATTAGTATTTCTTTTTGAAATTATTTTTGTTTGTTTATTGTAGTAGATTAAATAATACTATCTCGGTGATTAATTATTTTTCAAAAACATGTTGTGCAGATGTTATAGTCATCAAGTCAGATCTATCTAAGCGATAAGATCGAATATATTAGTTGTTAATTTACAACTCATATAAAGTTGATAATCAAATGGCTATTTGATCTTATATTTCGTATTTGATTTAATCAATTGCCATTATTGAATAATATTGTTTATTAAAATAAACTCTATTCCTCATTTATTTTTGTATTGATGAATAAATATATTTTTATATTTATACATGTTAATTAGATTTATCACCATATTTCGGATTTTACCCAATCCATCATCAGCCATCCGGGATTGATCTATTGCTGATCAGTTAGGACAGGATATGGTGTTGTTAATAGTTACATTGGTTATTGTATGGTTTTCTTGTATATTTGATCGTTTTTAGAATTTAATTTAGTAAATTTTAGTTGGCATGTACTTTTGCAGATGTTAAGTATTGTGATAGGTTTTTTCCTCGTTTGAAGGCAATCATAGGTGGTCTCGGAAATAAGCTGTCTGCTTCCAAATCGTTTTGAATAAAATACCAGTGTTTGCGAATTAGTTTAGATAGTTTGTGTAGTCCTCTGTGGTACTGAGTAATAAGTATTGGAGGATTCTTTTGTTTTACAGAAGAATTTCTGTATTTCAAAACCTGTTTTCTTGTAATGTTTTTGGAAGACTTATTA
>MJUU01030761.1:12422-25790 GCA_002080025.1 Modiolus philippinarum
TTGACCTTGACCTTGCCCTGAGGGCAATTTTTAAAAAACTTTAACCTTGCCTATAGAAGGTAGGCTTTTAACGGTAGGGTGTTTATATTTGGTATGTAACTTCCTAATGATGAGTGCTTTCTAGTGGTACCAAATTTGTAGACATTTTGGCCTTGACCTTGCCCTGAGGACAATTTTTAAAAAACTTTAACCTTGCCTCTGGAAGGAAGACTTTTAGTTTTAGGGTGTTCACATTTGGTATGTAACTTCCTTATGATAAGAGCTTTCTTCTGGTACCATACTTGTCGACATTTTGACCTTGACCTTCCCCTGAGGGCAATTTGTAAAAAACTTTAACCTTGCCTCTAGAAGGTAGGCCTTTAGTGGTAGGGTGTTTATATTTTGTATGTAACTTCCTTATGGTTAGAGCTTTCTTGTGGTACTATATTTGTAGACATTTTGACCTTGACCTTGCCCTGAGGGCAATTTTTTAAAAACTTTAACTTTGCTTCTAGAATTAAGTTGTTTAATGAAAGGGTGTTTATATTTGCTATATTTGACTTTCTTGTAAAGAAAGCTTTCTATTACTTTCGAATTTATTGTGCATTGAGGTTACTAGAATCCCCGGCTAGCTATGTTGTCTTCTGACAACTCTTGTTACTTGTTGTGGTTGGTCTGAATGAAACATAAGATTTAGAATATTTATTGTTATTAGAAATAAAATATACATCTAATCATGAAAATATACTGTAAAAGTATTAATTTTCCTGGATGCTTCTTTTTCGTGGTTTTTGAAAGATCGACATATTTGCAGGTATCAATTTTCACGTTTTTCAAACTTATTTTCATGGGTACTGTTTTGGGTATTCCAGATCCAACTGCGAAAATAGATAGCGAAAATAAGTATACCGCGAAAATTATTACGTTTACAGTATGCCTTATATAAAATACATCAGAATATCCAGGTTTTGAATAGTATCTCTATCTAAATCAATATTAATGATAGTCAGATATATAGTGATCAGCTAAACTAGGATGTATTTCTCTATGTTAAACTGATCCTATTGTTAAGCAAATAAAAATGTACAGAATGATGTGGAGAAGTATACTGAACAGTAAAAGAAACATACCATTGTTGCTGTTCAGTATATTATCCACGTCATTATGATAATTGTGTATTGGCTAAACAATAGGATCAGTTTTACATGGAGAATTACATCTGAGTTTCGCTGATCACTTTGAAGGGTGTGGTAATTCTTCCGACTTGATGTTCAAAATTCAGGATCAATAAAGACTTTGTATGCAGTCTTCCTAACATTGTTAAATAATTGTATGGTGAATGTTTATAAAATTGTTATATATGTGTTGAGGATCTTTAATTTCCCAGTTTTTGAAAATTGAATTATAGGTTTTTTTACCTAAAAAAATATGAATGAAGCTGTGTTTGAGCAATATTTTGACAATTTAATTTCTTTTGAACTGCAATTTAACCAAATGCACGCCTATGATAATTATTTTCTGATATTTGGTCTACAAGTTTCTATAAAACAGTTTTTTTCTAATTTTGATTGTTATCTATATACGGTACAGTACAATTCAATAAATGTATGCCTCATAGTGATTTATAAACAGAATCTGATACTCCTATGATAGGGGTGTTTCTGTGAACTATAGATGAAAAATCTACTACACTTTTCAATTTTTTTTTCTTGCAGTATACTATCATTAGTACATGTTTGTTTCATACTGCAAATTAAGAGAAAATTGATTTGCAAAAAATTTTGGGGTTACCCCTGGTGTACTCCCTTAATTTATCTGTTTAAAATGCAATTAGAAACCAACTAAATTTTCCTTTTAGATGAAATGGGTAAACTGTACCTCAAATCTGTTGACAAACTCCTATTGCACACTTCTAATAGCAATAAAATAAAACAAATCCCATCTGAATGTAATTAATGACAAGAGGCTCTCAAGAGCCTGTATCGCTCACCTGGACCATGGCTGACATAGATAAAAGGCATTTCCAATAGGAAAAACAAAACATAAAATTTAGTAGAATACTTTTTTTTCTTAAATTACAGTATTCTTGTTTGGTTTCCATGGCAACCCAAAGATCCACCATCCATTACAACCCATAACAGAACACTATTCAAAAAAAATTTGGGCAGGGGTTCCCCTTATAATCAAGGTATCTTGCATATTGCTGAGATTAAAGTATTCAGACCACAATTCAAATAAAAATTCAAAAATTTGGGCAGAGGTTCCCCTTAAAATCAATAAGGCCAATGTGAAAACTATGTTCAAGATGGTGGCCATCTTGGATGAGGTACAGACCTGCCAGATACATTTTTTGGATGGGACCACTTAAGCACCATTGTGGGACCATTGTGGCTTAGTTTGGTTCTAATTGGACTAGTAGTTTCTGAGAAGAGGATCTTTGAATGTATATTCCATAGGGTCCAATGTTAAAACTATGTTCTCACTGGTGGCCATCTTGGATGAGGTACAGACCTGGCGGATACCTTTTTTTGAAGGGACCATCTTACTAAGTTTGTTTATAATTGGACAGGTAGTTTCTGAGAAGAAGATCTTTGAATGTCTTTCCCATAGGGTCCAATGTTAAAACTATGTTCCCCGCTGGCAGCCATCTTGGATAAGGTACGGACCTGCATGATACTTTTTTTGGAAGGGACCATCTAAGGACCATTGTGACTAAGTTTGGTTATAATTGGACTAGTAGTTTCTGAGAAGAAGATCTTTGAATGTCTTTCCTATAGGGTCCAATGATAAAACTGTTCCCTTCTGGCGGCCATCTTGGATTGGCCATGTCGGATGATGGATCGGCACCAAAGTAACAACATTTGCTCAGCACCTCATAAGCATCATTCATGCCAAGTTTGGTTCAAATCCATTCAGTGGTTCTCAAGAAGAAGTTCTTTGCATGCATTTTCCCATAGCGTCCAATGTTAAAATTAAGTTGCCCGCTGGCAGCCATGTTGGATGACGGATCGGCACCAATGAAACAACACTTAATCAGTACCTCATAATCATCACTCATGCCAAGTTTGGTTCAAATCCATTTAGTGGTTCTCAAGAAGAAGTTCTTTGTATGCATTTTCCCAAAGGGTCCAATGTTAAAATTAAATTCCCTGCTGGCAGCCATGTTGGATTACGGATCGGCACCAAAGTTACAACACTTGGTCAGCACCTCATAAACATCATTCATGCCAAGTTTGGTTCAAATCCACTGGGTGGTTCTCAAGAAGAAGTTCTTTGTATGCATTTTCCCATAGCATCCAATGTTAAAATTAAGTTCCCCTGGCGGCCATGTTGGATGACGGATTGGCACTAAAGTAACAACACTTGGTCAGCACCTCATAAGCATCATTCATGCCAAGTTTGGTTCAAATCCATTCAGTGGTTCTCAAGAAGTTTTTTGTATGCATTTTTTCCATAGGGTCCAACGTTAAACTAAGTTCCCCGCTGGCGGCCATGTTTGATGACGGATCGGCAACAAAGTAACAACACTTGGTCAGCACCTCATAAGTATCATTCATGCCAAGTTTGGTTTTAATCCATTCAGCGGTGCTCAAGAAGAAGTTCTTTAAAGGAAAAGTTTACGACGGACGGACGGACGACGGACGAAAAGTGATCGCAAAAGCTCACCCTGGCTATAGCCAGGTGAGCTAACTAGGAAATCTGTGAGCAAAGCTCACTAATAAATACCCTCCGCAGCCCCATTATATTCCAGAACTTCAAAATCAATCAAAACAAATTCTGAAATAGGAGGTGCACATCTATATAATGTCATAAAGACTGTGTGAAACTTTCATGAAAATCTCTTCAGTGGTTCAGGTGGAGAAGGGGATAAGAGATGGGTACCCACTTAAAATGTAATGGCCAAGTCCATGTTTTGCCATAGGAAACCCCAAAAATTAATCAAATCAAATCGTGCACATCTACATTATGTCATAAAGACTGTTAAGGTTTCATGAAAATCTCTTCAGTGGCTCAGGGGGAGTAGTTACGCTCAGGTGTAACACCGGACGGAAAGACGGACGGACAACCCCATCACTCTATACCCCCCACATTTCAAGCAGGGGTATTCAATAAGGTCAAATTCTGAAATAGGAGGTAGACATCTACATTATGTGATAAAGACTGTGTTAAAGTTTCATGAAAATCTCTTCAGTGGTTCAGGAGGAGTAGAGGATATGAGACGGGTACACTCAGGTGTAACGGATAGACAAAAAGACGGAGGCACAACCCGATCACTATATACCCTCACTTTTCAAGCGGGGTATAATAAATGTTCTACAGTCAAATGTGTAAAGTTAATGATGTTTCAGCCGCTTCTTTTGAATCAGGTAAGGACAAGAATCTGAAAATACACAGCTTCCACATGTATCAAGAAACATGCTAAAATCTGATAATGGTCCATCAACTAGAACCAAAGTTCTGCTGTTCAAAGATGCGGATGAAGACACCAATGCTGATGACACCATGCTGATGCCTGCACCATACCTATATAGGACTGGAATTTTTTTCTAATTCGTGTAAAAGGTTTTTGAGTATATATATTTCTTAAATAAGTACATCATACCCAGGTTTATTTTGTTATTACTAAATGCATAAAATTGTGATTTAAGAAAATATTTCAATGTAAAATAAACTGATACGCCGAGCGCAGCATGATACGACCGCAGCATGTCGTCCACTGAAATTTGAACAAGTGTAAACTAAAATTTATGTGGACACAGTAATTTGCTGGACACAATGAGGACCTTGTCACAGAAATTAACTGGACACAAACTAGTGAAAATAAAAATTAGCTCTTTTAATCCCTTATTACTAGGATATTGTAAGAGCTAAGAAATTCTGCTGACTACCATCAAGAGAAATCCAAAGAAAAAACTCAGGTTGAAATCCAACAAAAAATAAAGAATTCACATATTTTGAAGTATTGCAATTTGGCTCCTTTGACCCATTATAGCTTGGAAACCAATGAGCAACGCAAAATATACTGCCATATCACTGACAGCTTAAAATGAGAACAATCCAAAGATAAAAATCCCATCAAAATCTAATGAAAAATAAACACTTCACATATTTCTAATGATTGCAAGTTTGGCCTCTTTGACCATTTATTGCTCGGAAACAGTAAGAGCTACATCAAATCTGTTGACATACTGCCGAAAGCTTACATTGAGAGGAATCCAAAGAAAAAAAATCCTATCAAAATCTGATGTAAAATAAAGATTTTACATATTTCTAAAAATTGCAATTTTGGTCCTTTTGACCCCTAATAGCTTGGAAACGGTAAGAGCTACGTCAAATCTGTCGACATAATACTTAAAGCCTACAATGCGAGGAATCTAAAGAAAAAAATCCCAGTGAAATTGGATGAAAAATAAAAATTTTAGGTAATCCGCATGTTTTCAATTTTTGCCCCGTTTGGCCCCTCAAAGATTGGAAAAGGAACAAGTTATCAAAAATCTAATGGTGCAGCGCTTGTTCATTTTTCATAAGAAATCCACTGCAAAAAACTGAATCAAAATCGGACTAAAAATAAAAAAAAATATTTTTTTGAAATTGGCCCCCTTTGGGCCCCATTTGTCTCGTGAACGGTACATGCCACATGAAATCCGTTGGGCATACTGCTGATTGGAAATTTCCTCAGGAAGACACTGAAAGAAACCTCATCAAAATCCGATAAATAATAAAGATTCTACAGTCAAATATGTTAAAACATCAAATTTAACCATTTGGCCCCCTTTTTTCAAAACGGGTGGGGCCACAATGACCAAAACTATGCCAAGCCTTCCTTTTGTGCCAAGGAACATTGTGTTAAAATTTCATAAGGATTGGTCAACTGAAACTAAAGTTATTGACCAAAAACAAAAGCGTCTACAGACAACGACGACAACGACAACGACGACGCCGACGACAGCACCATACCATTATACGACCGCAAAAATTTTTGCGGTCGTATAAAAAATAAAACATTATTAACATTTATAGCATTTTGGTACCTTTTTTGTTATACAAAAAACAAAAAAATTTGGTGAGCAGTTAGCATCTTTTATTATTGAAAGTATTTCAAATTTTGGAAATGCATGTTGATTATAATTTGATATGCTTTCTAGATAAAGGCATATAAGGAATGACTTTTAGCATATCAGTCAGAGGAGAGAGTTAATACCTTGTTTAACAAGAGAAGGGGCAGTCGGAAACGACAGCTAATCCCCTCGCCCCTTTATTGAATGTTTGTCTAGTATTATAGGCACTCAAGGAAGTTGTACCATTCAAGATCTGACTTATTACTTAAATCTGAGCCAGTCATGCAAAAAATGTAGTGACCTTATTTCAATCCGGAGCCTCATACCTAAAGCATATGCAATTAATCTTCTGCAAGTTGTAGTATCTAAAATCTAGACTGTAACACAAACTTTATCCTAAGTCACTCATGCACGAAATGTAGGTCAAACTGACCTAATTTTTATCTGGAGCTTTGTAACTTTACAAGATGCATCTACATACAAAATATTATTCTTCTACAAGTTGTAGTATCCCAGATCTGGACTCTTACAAAAACTTAAACCTGAGTCACTCATGCATGAAATGTAGGTCAAATCCACCTATTCTATATATCAACCTCAAGTACTCTTCAAGATGCATCCATGGAGTGGTAGTATCTAAAATCCAAGCTGTAACACAAACTTTAACCTAAGTCACTCATACATAAAATTTAGGTCAAAGTGAATCAATTTTCATCTGGAGCTTCCTAACTTTACAAGACACCTCTACATACAAAATATTATTCCTCTACAAGTTGTAGTATCCTAGATCTGGACTATTACAAAAACTTTAACCTAAGTCACTCATGCATGAAATAAAGGTCAAAGTGACCTAATTTTTATCTGGAGCTTCGTAACTTTACAAGACGCATCTACATACAAAATATTATTCCTCTACAAGTTGTAGTATCCCAGATCTGGACTCTTACAAAAACTTTAACCTGAGTCACTCATGCATGAAATGTAAGTCAAATCCACCAATTCTATATATCAACCTCAAGTACTCTTAAAGATGCATCCATGGACAAATCATTGTCCATCTACGACTTGTTAATCAAAAGATATATGGTCTTAAGTTTGAAGGGACGGACGGACGAACGGACGAACAGGTAAAACGCTATATCCCCTCCCCAACTTCGTTGGGCCAGGGGATAATAACCAGCTGTACAAAGTTACATGATAGATCCGCATTCAAAGTCGATCATGTGGAAAATATAGGTCAAAATGACCTAGTTTTGTCTGGATGCTGACCTACCATCAAAGATGCATGCACATGCAAGGTTAGATGATCGTACCACGTACCGGAGATCTGAACTCCGACATGAACTTGAATGTAAGTCGATCATGCAGAAGGTATAGGTCAAAGTGACCTAATTTTGTCTGAATGCTGACCAACTACCAAAGGTGCATGTATCTGCAAGGTCAGACAATCCTACAATGTACAGTTACTGAGATATGAACTTGGACCCAAAATTGAATGAAAGGCAATTTAGCCGAAAATATTGGTCAAAGAGACCTAATTTTATTGGACGCTGTGAGATGGCCCAAGATGCATCTGTATCCTTCATAGCTACCAAGAAATATACCTAAATGTGGACGAGGTCGAGGACATAGATGAGGACACAGGGGGTACTCCAATAGTCACCCTCAATTTGTTGATGCGAACTAAAAACTAATATAAATTTAGAACCAACTTCTGTACTATAAATATAGATTATTGGACATATAAAACACACCTAAAATATCAGCAGCTTTTGCATAAATTATCTTACTTGGGGTTAATTCAACTTTACATAGAACAGCATTAATTGAATCACCAATCAGTCTTAAATTTTAAGTGAAACAGATGTGTAGAAATCATGCAGAAAGAACAATTTCCCAGTAATCTTTTTTTTTGGTTCCCTTTTGCTTTATACACTAATTATTAATCAAAATAAAAAAATAAAATTTCTGTTTCCTAATTTAAGAATCATATTTTTTATCCAATTGCCAGAAAACAAACTATTATCATTAATACAAATTATTTATTTACAAAGTGATTTCTATGTGTTATACTGATCACTTGAAACTCAGTGTATACAACAGCATCCAGAAATTAAAATTCAATACAAGCTGTTCACCATCAAGGCAAACTAGAGGCTCAGAGACTGAGTCTGTATCGCTCACCAGACAAAATGCTTCTATGCCATGCATGACCAAAAATGAAGTTTTTACCAATGGGGTCTAATGTTAAGCTATGTTCTCCATTAGCATCCATGTTTTTTGATAATCCTCTTCAAATGAGTAATTTTTGAAGCGGACTTTCTATGCATTTGGTTAAATTTGCTTCCATAGTTTCAGAGAAGATGATGAAAAGGATCTAAATGAAATGAAATTTTTTGTTAAGTACCTTCCATACATCATTCCTGTAAAGTTTGGTTGAATTTGCTTCCGTGGTTTCAGAGGAGAAGATGAAAATGTGATTTTCCCTTTGGGTTCAATGATAAACCTAAATGCTGTGCTGGCGGCCATGTTTTTATTGGATCTGAGCAAAAAGAGCAATCTTTGTTAAGGACCTTTAGTACATCATTCCTGTAAAGTTTGGTTGAACTTGCTTCATTGGTTTCAGAGGAGAAGATGAAAATATGATTTTTCCCATATGGTCTAATGTTAAACTATGTTCAGTGCTGGCGGTCATGTTTTTTACCGTATCAGAACGAAATGAGCAATCTTTGGTGAGGACCTTAAGCGCATCATTCCTGTAAAGTTTGGTTGAATTTGCTTCTGTGGTTTCAGATGAGAAGATTAAAATGTGATTTTTCCTTGGAGGTCAATGTTAATCAAGTTCTGTGCTGGCAGCCATGTTTGTTATTGGATCAGTGCAAAATGAGCAATCTTTGTTAAGGACCTTTAGTGCATCATTTTGAATTTGCTCCAGTGGTTTCAGAGGAGAAGATGAAAATGTGATTTTTCCCATAGGGTCCAGTGTTAAACTATGTAATGTGCAGGTGGCCATGTTTTTTATTATTTCAGAACAAAATGAACAATCTTCATGAAGGACCTTTAGTACATCATTCCTGTAAAGTTTCGTTGAATTTGCTTCAGTGGTTTCAGAGGAGAAGATGAAAATGTGATTTTTCCCATAGGGTCCAATGTTAAACCTGAGTTCCACAATAGCGACCATGTTTTTTATTGGATCAAAGTGAAATGAGCAATCTTTGTTAAGGATCTTTAGTACATCATTCCTGTAAAGTTTGGTTGAATTTGCTTCAGCGGTTTCAGAGAAGAAGATGAAAATGTGATTTTCCCATAGGGTCCAATGTTAAACTATGTTCCATGCTGGCGGGCATGTTTTTTTGTCAGGTCGGGAAAAAAATGAGCAAACTTTGTTGAGGACCTTCCGTACATCATTTATGTAAAGTGTCGTTAAACTTGTTTCAGTGGTTTCAGAGGAGAAATGAAAATGTGATTTTTCCCATAGGGTCCAATGTTAAACCTAAGTTCCACACTGGCGGCCTTGTTTTTTATCAGATCAGAAAGAATTGAGCAATCTTTGTTAAGGACCTTCAACATATCATTCCTGTAGAGTTTGGTTGAGTTTGCTTCAGTGGTTTCATAGGAGAAGATGAAAATGTGATTTTTCCAATGGGGTCAAGTCTTAAACATTAGTTCAACGCTGGCAGTCATGTTTTTTATCAGATCGGAAAGAATTAAGCAATCTTTGTAAAGACCTTTCATACATCATTCCGGTAAAGTTTGGTTGAATTTGCTTCAGTGGTTTCAGAGGAGAAGATGAAAATGTAAAAATTTAATGGACGGACAGACAGACGAGGGACACTAAATGATGGCAATAGCTCACACTGACCCTTTAGGTCAGGTGAGCTAAAAAAGAGATATTTAGATCTTGTTATTTCAATACCGACTTAAAATTCAAGTACAACAATCCTGTAGTTCCTCTCTACACAGTTAATTATGAGTATTGCTTATTTGATTTAAATCATTCATAGGCTCATATAAAGAAATAGAATATGTTCTTGGCAAAAAACTGACCTGGCAAAGATGGCTGAAGTCAACATATCAACAGAGTAGAAAAGGCTAAAAACTTGAAGATAATACACATAAACAATAATTATTTCTCATTTTCTATATTTTGTGAATGAATGATTGAAATTGGGATATTTCAATCATTTATCAGTCAGGGGTTCCAACTGTACAGTTGGTTATAAAATGTGAAAATCAGTATGACAAATTTCTTATTTTCAACTTTTCCTTGAATAATTTCTTGTATTTCATGTCAGTTAAGAAATATCCATTTACATACCAAGAAATATTTATTTACATACCATTTTGCAAATGAATATGCCTGATCATGTCTTTCCTTTTTTCAGAAACACATAAATGATACTGACATGAACAACTTAGTCCTTGGTACTTGAATTCTTCATAATTGTATGCTTTTGAGGCCATTTTGTTTTTGTATTTAATTTTACAGACTTTACAAAATCAAACTGCTTAATGCCCCAACAGAAAGGTTGCTTTCAAAGATTTACATAGACTTGGTACAACTGTACAAGCCCTCTTGTCATTTATTAATTATTATTATTTTGGTACAAAAGGGTGCAGTATACTATCCACACTTGTTTACTATCAAACAGTGTTCCAAATATTGAAAAAAAATCAACATAGGTAATCAACGATTACAAAGTTCGCCTCGTTATGGCACATTGTCAGAGATACATGCATATGCAAGTTAGCATGATCCTAACATGTATAGTGACTGAGATCGGAATGTGGACCTAAACTTGAATGAAAGTCATTCAAGCAGAAAAAATAGGTCAAAATAAACTAATTTTGCCAGGATGCTGACCTACCATCAGAGATGCATGCATATGCAAGGTTACATGATCCTACCATGTATAAGTAACTGAGATCTGAACTCAGACTTTAACTTGAATGTAAGTCATTCAAGCAGAAAATATAGGTCAAAGTGACCTAAGTTTGCCTGGATGCTGACCTACCATCAGAGATGCATGCATATGCATGGTTACATGATCCCAACATGTATAGTGACTGAGATCTGAACTCGGATGTAAACTTGAATGTAAGTCGTTCAAGCAGAAAATATAGGTAAAAGTGACCTAATTTTGCCTGGATGCTGACCTACCATCAGAGATGCATGCATATGCAAGATTACAGGATCCTACCATGTATAGTGACTGAGATCTGAACTCGGACATAAACTTGAATGCAAGTCGTTCAAGCGGAAAATATAGGTCAAAGAGACCTAATTTTGTCTGGATGCTGACCTACCATCAGAGATGTATGCATATGCAAGGTTACATGATCCTTCCATGTATAGTGACTGAAATCTGAACTCAGACGTAAACTTAAATGTAAGTCATTCAAACAGAAAATATAGGTCAAAGAGACCTTATTTTCTTGGAGTCTGTGAGATAGCCCAAGATGTATCTGTATACAAAGTTTGATGATCCTGCCCTTCATAGTTACCAAGATATATACCTAAATGCGGACGCCGGGGGTACTCCAGTAGTCCTCCTCATCTTCGTTGAGGCGAACTAAAAATAAATAGTACAGTCACAACATATAAAAATTCCTGACAAGTCAGTACTATTTGAACTAAATGCAAATATGCCACCTGAATAAAACAATTCATTCTTAAAAGTAACGCATACAGTCATCCCACAACAGTTGGTACAATAATTATCTCCTTTTCTATATGTAAACTAACTCCAACATCGCATTTTCTGTTTTAAAAGTGACTACAAGGCTAGACTTTTCAAGCAAAATTAACAATTAATGTGGACTAAAAGTCTGTAAATGAACAATCAACAGCAACAGGTCGTTTTCATTTCAGTGATGAAAAAAATACAGTGTATAAATCCTAAGTTACACGACTTCTGTTAACGAGTTAAAAAAAAATCTTAAGACAGTTTAAATTTTGGCTGGTCAAAAAATTAACCAAGAATAAGGCTCCTGACAATGCACAAAAAGTGAAACATAAAACTCACATGTTGAATTAAGCTTCCGTCATTCTACTTTTGTTTTGTCCATTCAGCACCTGTTGCGCATGCGTCCGTACCAGAAATTTATTTACATGCTGTTCAAGCAACTGAAATGCTCTCGTGCTTATGTAAAATTGTTTCACTGTTAGAACTTTTTATGCATTCTAAGTGCAGAATATCAATTATATTAGCAAAGATGCACTTTATTTAATCCTTTGAAGATTCCGTCCAATGAGAAACCGTTCTTCCGAAATCACTTGAAGTTTCCTGATGATAAATTTTCCGTTAAGGGGTGTGGGGAATCGTTTTTCTTGAATAATTCTTTTTAATGTTTACCAAATTCTTTCAAATCTGTGTGAATTACTTTATTTTCTCACTAACTCATTGTTTAAATTCAAAAATATGATTTTGGTCAATTTGGTTTTTCAAATTGATGCACCTGTTTCTCTTCATAGTGCATTTCAACTGACAGGATCATGACATTAGTAAGCATTGCAATGCAACATTTCTAAAATAAGGGGCTACGCCGAGCGCAGCATGATACGACCGCAGCATGTCGACCACTGAAATTTGAACAAGTGTAAACTAAAATGAATGTGGACACAGTAATTTGCTGGACACAATGAGGACCTTGACACATTAATTAACTGGACACAAACTAGTTAAAATTTAATCCCTTACTACTAGGATATTGTAAGAGCTAAGAAATTATGTTGACTACCATCAAGTGAAATCCAAAGAAAAAACTCAGGTTGAAATCCAATGAAAAATAAAAGATTTCACATATTTTGAAATATTGCAATTTGGCCCCTTTGACCCATTATAGCTTGGAAACCAAAGAGCAATGCAAAATATACTGCCATATCACTGAAAGCTTAAAATGAGAACAATCAAAAGATAAAAATCCCATCAAAATCTAATGAAAAATAAAGACTTCACATATTTCTAATAATTGCAATTTTGACCCCTTTGACCCCTTATAGCTCGGAAATGGTAAGAGCTACATCAAATCCGTTGGCATACCTCTGATAGCTTACATTGAGAGGAATCCAAAGAAAAAAATACCATCAAAATCTGATGTAAAATAAAGATTTTACATATTTTTAAAAATTGCAACTTTGGCCCCTTTAACCCCTAATAGCTCGGAAAAGGTAAGAGCTACACAAAATCCGTTGACATAGTACTGAAAGCCTAAAGTGTGAGGAATCTGAAGAAAAAAATCCCATTGAAATCGGATGAAAAATAAAAATTTTAGGTATTCAGCATGTTTGCAATTTTTGCCCCGTTGGGCCCCTCATAGGTTGGAAAAG
>MJUU01030762.1:0-14102 GCA_002080025.1 Modiolus philippinarum
TTGTTGATACTTTCTTTTGTAGAAGCCTGATATAGATATCCCATACATAGTTTTTGATACTTTCTTTTGTAGAAGCCTGATATTGATATCCCATACAGAGTTGTTGATACTTTCTTTTGTAGAAGCCTGATATAGTTATCCCATACAGAGTTGTTGATACTTTCTTTTGTAGAAGCCTGATATTGATATCCCATACAGAGTTGTTGATACTTTCTTTTGTAGAAGCCTGATATAGATATCCCATACAGAGTTGTTGATACTTTCTTTTGTAGAAGCCTGATATAGATATCCCATACAGAGTTTTTGATACTTTCTTTTGTAGAAGCCCGATATTGATATCCCATACAGAGTTTTTGATGCTTTCTTTTGTAGAAGCCTGATATTGATATCCCATACAGAGATTTACTACAACAATTTGCTCATACATTGGAAGCTCAATTAAAGGATAGAGAAAATAATGAAACATTTCCTATTACTTTGGGTGTTAATGCATTCCGTGGTTTTCTAGACGAGTTTATAAAACATAAACGAAAACAACTGAAAGATGATCAAGCTCCAAAGAAAATTAGAAGGAGGGATCGTGCTAAAAAAGATGTATATGTAAGTATTCGTGTTAATACTGGGTAAATAAAGAATTAATAGACATATATGTAAGTATTTGTGTTAATACTGGGTAAATAAAGAAAAGATATATATGTAAGTATTCGTGTCAATACTGGGTAAATAAAGAATTAAAAGATATATATGTAAGTATTCGTGTTAATACTGGGTAAATAAAGAATTAAAAGATATATATGTAAGTATTCATGTTAATACTGGGTAAATAAAGAATTAAAAGATATATATGTAAGTATTCATGTTAATACTGGGTAAATAAAGAATTAAAAGATATATACATGATAAATAAAGACAAGTCTGATAATACATACTACAATACTGATTTTAAGTGAATCTTTCTACAGCTTGCAATTTGAAAAGTGTTTCCCCTAAAATACTTCAATGCTGCTGCTCATATTGAATTGAAATAAAGCAAATGGAAAGCAGGATTATAATATGTATTAATGTTGATTGTATACTTGTACCATTTAAATCTTAGACTGTTTTACTATAGTTGGTCCTAGCTTCCTAGAACTTCTTTAAAACATTTAGTTTATAAATATACCATATATCAGGATTATTTTGCGTGTGTCTAATTTTCCCTATGTTCACGGTAGGCAACCATGCACGAATTTTAGCCTCTGCGTAAATTTCACTGCCCATTCAGATGCATTAGAGTATAAACTTAGTGAATTTTTCACTGGCCTTTTTCACACTAAAATCGCAAACAAAACCTGACACGAAAAATAATCCAATATACAGTAGTGTATGAATATAGACCAGTAGCAGGCAATTAATTAACACTGTACCTCCTGTATTTTGTAGGAAGTTATGGGTCATAAGTTTATGATTGTACAGTTTGGAATTCCTACATTTTGTGAATATTGTTCTAATTTATTATGGATTATGGAAAAAGGAAGTGTTTGTCAAGGTAAGAGTTATTCAGAAGATTTCTGACAAATAAAATGGCGTCAGAAATAGAAAATACTAACATTGTGATCACCAGGTATCAGATGAATCTAATGTGTATATCATAATATAATCTTTACTACTCAAAATTTATTGACATGATCCTACATGGTATAATTAGACAGTTTGATTACAGAGCTACTCTGTCGATTCCTCTTTTGAATTTACTTCATTGATATCAAACAACTTTTGACATCATATTTCATGTTAATTGGCAACTCATCTTGACAAGAAGTATATACTTTAATGGCTTAAATGTCATTCTTCCATGACTGGTAGGTCTAAATGGCCTGAAATTGTGGCTGGTTGGCCACATTCCTTTGTGACTTTGGTTGGCTACTTTGGACTTCAATTTTACAAAGAATGAAGTACTGTACTAACGCTCAAATTATGGTAAAAGAAGGATTTCTGGTTATTAAAGATTTAACAGGTAGATTATTATTTTTAGTTTGCCTCAACGAAGTTGAGGAGGACTATTGGAGTACCCCCGGCGTCTGCGTCTATGTCCATGTCAGCATTTAGGTATATATCTTGGTAACTATGAAGGGTAGGGTCATCAAACTTTGTGTACAGATGCATCTTGGGCTATCTCACAGCCTCCAAGAAAATTGGGTCTCTCTGACCTATATTTTCTGCTTGACTGGCTTTCATTAAATTTTAGGTCCGAGTTGATATCTCAGTAACTGTACTTGGTAGGATCATCTCACTTTGCATGTGCATGCATCTTTCACGGTAGGTCAGCATCCTGGCAAAATTAGGTCACTTTGACCTATATTTTCCTCATGATTGACGTACATTCAAGTTTACATCCGAGATCAGATCTAAGTAATTGTACATGGTAGGATCATCTAACCTTGCATGTACATGCATCTTTGATGGTAGGTCAGCATCCAGGCAAAGTTAGGTCACTTTGACTTATATTTTCTGCATGATTGACTTACATTCAAGTTTACGTCTTGAGTTCAGATCTAAGTAACTGTACATAGTACGATCATCTAACCTTGCATGTGCATGCATCTTTCATGGTAGGTCAGCATCCAGGCAAAATAAGGTCACTTTGAACTATATTTTCCGCATGATTGACTTACATTCAAGTTTACGTCTGAGTTCAGATCTAAGTATTTGTGCATGGTAGGATCATCTAACCTTGCATGTGCATGCATCTTTGGCAGTAGGTCAGCATCCAGGCAAAATTAGGTCACTGACCTATATTTTCCACATGATCAACTTACATTTAAGTTTACGTCCGAGTTCAGAACTAAGTAACTGTACATGGTACGATCATTTAACCTTTTATGTGCATGCATCTTTGATGGTAGGTCAGCATCCAGGCAAAATAAGATCACTTTGACCTATATTTTCCGCATGATTGATTACATTCAAGTTTATGTCCGAATTCAGATCTCAGTTACTGTACATGGTAAGATCATCTAGCCTTTGTATATATGCATTAGGGATGGTAAATCAGAACCCTGGCCATATTGGGTTTCTGTGTCCATGTGCCACGAGGGAACTATTTTGTGCATGATAAATCATATTTAATTTTATAATCTTTTTCAGTGTGTAAATATACATGTCATAAGAAATGTGTGACGAAATCTACGACAAAGTGTAAAGGTGCTCAAGATAATCAGGTATGAATTGAAAATAAATCAGAATAAATACAGTATAAAAAGAAATCTGAAATTATAAGATAATACTAGTTCTAATTATTATTTCAAGGTCCAATTTCATTAGGCAAAGTCATAAAAAAAACAACAAGTTATTTTATGATACAATCTTCTTCCCATTAATTGGCTCAGAGGCAATATAGTGAAGTATATCATGATGTTAATTACTGGGACAACATTTGTTCCAGTTAATTTAATTGGAATTTAAAGAAAAAAAATTTTTGAAGCCACCTTACTCACAAATTTAACATTAAGTCCATTGGACTTTATGCAGTTTATGAGTGGACTTTATTGAGTTTTTGAGTGAGTTGGCCATTTTTACACCTGGGTAAAGTCCTCCAAAATTACTTTTATTCTTATAATTAACCTGATAAATAGACTTCTGTAACTCGATTATAACAAAATACATAGATGTTTGTCTCTAAGACCTTTTATTAAAACAATTACCATAGTATAGAAGATTCCACATATTTATAAGGTTTTTTGTCAAATGAAAATTTTATAATAAATCAGTCTTTTCAATTAAACTATCTGTATTTATGATAAGAAATAATTACAGTAGGTGACATTGCATGTTATACATTATATGCACTTGCAATAAGTGTAAATAGTGTGATATAAAGGGGTCTGACTACAACTTTGCCAATCAAAAATGCTAATTTGCATATGTAAATTGGATTTTATGACATCATAAATGAGATTTGCAAACCTTCCTTTACAATTTTACTCTCTGCTTTGAAGAAAAAGATTACCCATGAGTATTGAAATTCACTAATTTCATGAAAAAATTTCACAAAAGATTAATTCCTTAGATTTTTTTTAAAAAATTGCAAGTTTATATTACGTATATTTCAGGCAAATTTTCCTGATAGACATCCGTTTATACTTCCTCTATCGATGGGTCCTAGAGGTTACTCTCTCTTTAGACACCATCATAAGGTTAAACAATTTGTATTTTATGCTTAAAATTAAAATGGAGAAGGGTTAACACATGGCTGTCATCATATAATTCTGTTTTAAATCTTACAAAGTGTTTCCTTTGCTTCACTTCTGCCTCTTGTGTTATTCAAGTAATTTGTAAGCACAATGTAATGAAATTCACTTGAAAAAGATTTGTAACAGTCAGTCCTCTTTACTATAACCAAGATGATTTCCAAATGATTTGTAACAGTGATTTTAAATGGCATTTGAATGTTATACTAAAACAAATTTCCACAGGTAACGAGGTGACACAAGATTGTAGTCAACCACTTTTGTTTCTGTTAGGCATCTTAGCTCATCTGGTTATGCTAGGATGAGCTTTTGCCATCACTTTGTGTCTTAAGTCTGTCTATCATCCATCTGTCTGTTGTCTGTCATCCCTCATCCATTGTTACCTTTTCATTCAAAGATCTTCACCTCTAAAATCACTCGGCCAATTGCATCCAAACTTGGTCACAATAGTCAATGGGTAATCTCCTTCAAATTTTGTGTCCATCTTGTCCGCACCTCATCCAAGATGGCTTCAAGTCAGGAACATGGCTTAACATGGGGATCCTATGGGAAATGCATTGAAAGATCTTCTCTCCTGAAATTAATGGGCTAATTTAAACCAAGCTTGGTCACAATAGTCTTTGGTTGGTCCCCTTCAAATATTATATCGGATTGTTTGCACCTTGCCCAAGGTGGCTGCCAGTGGGGAAAATAGTTTAACATAGGTACCCAATGGTACATGCATTCATAGATCTACTCCTCTGAAACCACTGGGCCAATTGGAACCAAACTTGGTCACAATAGTTGATGGGTGATCCCCTTCAAACTTTTGTCTGACTTGTCTGCACTGTATCCAAGATGGCCACCAGTCAGGAACATGGTTTAACAATGGGACCCTATGTGAAATACATTCAGAGATCTTCTGCTTTGAAATCACTGGGCCAATTAGAACCAAACATGGTCACAATAGTCCTTGGTTGGTCCCCTTCAAAAGCTTTGCCCGGCTTGTCCGCACATCATCCAGCATGGCTGCTAGAGGAAAACAGTTTAACATGGGGATCCTTTAAGAAATGCATTGAAAAATCTCTGAAACTAATGGGACAATTTGTGTCTGGCTTGGCCACACCTTATCCAAGATGGCTACCAGCAGGTAACATAGTTTAACATTGGGATTCTATTGTACATGCATTCAAAGATCTTCTCTTCTGAATGCACTGGGACAATTGGAACCAAACTTGGTCACAAAAGTCAATTGATGTCCTCCTTAAAATTTTGTCTAGCTTGTCTGCACCTTTCCCGAAATGGCCACCAGCAGGGGACATACTTAAACATAGGGACTAATGGGAAATGTATTTTCCTCTGAGACCACTGAGCCAATTGGAACCAAATTGGGGCACAACTGTCCCTTGATGGTATCCGTCAAAGTTTGAGATTTATTGTTTGTACTTCATCAAAGATGGCTGTCAGCTGGGAACAGTTTACCATTGGGACCTTAAGGGAAATACATTCAAAGATCTTCTTTTACACTTCTTGGCGAATTAGATCCATTTTTGGTTACAATAGTCCTTGGGAGGTCTCCTTCAAAGTTTGTGATGTTAAGGTTCCTTTATCATCCAAGACAATCAACAGCAAAGAACAAAGTATACAAAGGACTGTATGGTTTATGCATTTAGAAGTCTTCTAAGAAACAGCAACAATGGTCACAATAGTAGTATATGGGTTGCCCCATTCAATACAGTTTTGTTGAAAGTGTTCATACATCTTCAAATGTGGAAGCCATTGGCAACATTATCAGAAGGCCATGGACCAGGTTAGCAATACAGGCTCTTGAGAGTCTCCAGCTAATACACAGAACATCACAGAGAGAACTTTGTAGGGAGGAGGGAAGTATGGAATGCCAAAAGGGTCAAAATTCTAACATTGCTACTCCGTTTTTTGAAACTGGGAAAATGTAACTTGTTAATTTGTAATTCATAATTTGAAATTCTAAAATTGTAATTCCTTTATTGCAACAGAAAAAATGTAATTACTTTATTGTAACTCTACAATTGTCAATCTGAAACTGGTAAACTAAAACTTGTTATATTGCAACTTCGAAAATGTAAATGCGTAATTTGAAATGCGGAACGCGAGACTTGTAACTTGTAATTCGTAACTTTTGAAGTGTCATTGTTTTTTTTTTTAATTTGTTATCTCGAGAAAACAAAACACTGTTATATCGTGATAACGAATTAAGTTACTGTTATCCCAAGAAAACAAAACTCCGTTATATTATGATAACGGATTGTTTAACTGTTATCACTAGAAAACAAAACACTGTTATAATCGTGATAACAGCGTAGATTAATTTACTGTTATATCGAGAAAACAAAACACTGTAATATCGTGATAACGAATACATTAACTGTTATCTCGAGAGAACAAAAAACTTTTATATCGTGATTCCATGGGGTCCAATGTTAAATCATGTTCCCTGCTGGTAACCATTTTTTTTTTGTGATTCAGAAATGTTTAGGAAATTTGTGAAGGACCTTCCATACATCGGTCCTGAAAAGTTTGGTTCAGTTTACTTCAGTAGTTTTAGAGAAGATAGCCAAAATGCTCATTTTCCCATAGGGTCCAATGTTCAACTATGTTCGGCCCTGGCCGCCATGTTTTTGGGGCTCGAAAAAAATCTGGGCAATCTGTGTGAAGGACCTTTTATACATCATGCCTAAAGTTTGGTTAAAATTTGTCCGGCAGTTTCAGAGGAGATAGTCAAAATGTCAAAAGTTGACGGACGACGGATGCTAAGTGATGGCAAAAGCTCACATGGCTTTTGGTCAGGTGAGTTGAAAATGTGTCTATGGGACACGAATGCCCCCTCCAAATGTTTAGTAATGATACATGTGTTCAAAATTTTTATCATAGTATCGGCAAACACAAAAGTTAATCTGTGACAAATCTGAAAAGGGGAGACGCAGTACAAGTCACCATACTAAAGCTTCAGACCAGATATCAAATTAATCGTAGGTATAGAAGCTGAGAAATCCGGCTTGGACGAAAATTTTGTCTTGCTACATGTGTTAAAAATTTCAATCATGATATTGGCAAACTGGTAGTAAATGTGGAAGTAGACGTGGAAAAGGGAGACAGTGTACAAGTCACCATACTTAAGCTTCAAGCCAAATATAAAATTCATTGTACATATAGAAATCTTTGACAAAAACGGATGGACAATAAAAAAACTAACGGCGGGGACGAAACAGTGATTTATTAATCTATATACATGAAAGATCGCTAACAGAATGTCGGTTTGTAATTGCCGACATCTGTAGATTTAGATCTCAGAGAGTCTGGTGTTTTGCATTTTACAATTATTTTTGATAATTTACTTTATTATTATATTTTGATTCTGTGTGTATTGTATTTTATTCGTTTTGATCACTTATTTATTAAAATCTGTAAAAGAATGTCAGTTTAGAATGGCGATCGTCGTATAATCAGAAGCCCGCCATCAGTACGTATCTGGGAGAACTCAAAAGTACTCTATATCCGCCCATATAAGTTTGGGCATTGACTCGACAGCGTTTTGTTTTCTCAAGATAACATTTAAACAATCCATTATCACAATATAATACAGTTCTTTTTTCTTGAGATAACGGTTAACCCCCCTCCTCGGGGGAGTACTTAGATAGTATGAGTGTGCCGCAGGAATGTGTCATGTTTTTGCTATCAATTCATCTTAAACAGGGTATCTTTTTCACATGTGCTGTCTTGAATAGGGTTATTATTTCCACATGGCCATCCTAGGAGGTAGATTTCAATATATTTCCTATGAAAGACAGCCGTTTAAACCTTGGAAAACTAATATGTTTAACCAGAGACGTATAATCAAAGAGATTGGCAACATGACGAATTCTCGTCAACACAACCACCATGGTAAAATACTTTCCATTATTCATAACTACCCGGTAAGTGTAATCATGGAAATAAAAGAAGTGTTTCAAAAGTTAACAAAGGCACATCATGATCTCCGATTATAAACGATTTACTTTTCGGTTTCCAAATATGTCGACTCAATTAAAAGTAGTTTAAGGAGTTCTGGTGTGGCCGTATCATGTTTGTTTTGATTAATATAAGATGATAGTAGAGTTGCCAATCTATATAATATGTCTCTGGTTTAATTCACCAAGACCAGCAATATAAGATATACATGTACTCTATCCACAGTTTCACTGCATATTTTCTTGAGCAAGGTTTTGATTTTAGAAATAAGTCTTAAACAGGGTATATTTTTGCCTTTTTGGTGTGTTTTTCCCCATTTTTTCTGTTTTAAAAATGGACCATTTACATAGGGCTATCAGCACAGTATTACCTAAATTATTGTCAAGGAGCTCCCTTCCCCCGGGGGGTTTAAACAATCTATTATAACAATATAACAGTGTTATGTTTCTCGAGATAACAGTTAATTAATACGTTATCACGATATTACATATAGTCTCTAACATTGTTTCCAGTTTATTACTATATTTCTCACATCGAGATAGTTAAATTTTCATATTTTAAAGTTCGAGGTTTATCCGAGAACTTTAAAATGTGAAAATTTAACTATCGAGATGTGAGAAATTATCGTAATAAACCGGAAAGCAATGTTAGAGATTTTTTCTCTAATTCCTACTCAATTTAATTGACGTGAAAGTGATCTCCGTAGTCTGCAGTCTCAAGTATGCCGCCATTTTGTTGCTATCATCGTTGCTATGTGTATCATTGCGCCTTTCATTGAAAGGGGTGTTGAGTGTAATATTTTTGATAAAAAATGTCATATTATCAATAAATTGAGTTATCTTAGTCATAAAATGTAAAAAATCAATTTGCTAGACAATGATGCAGGTGTTAATTTCATCCACATCCGGTTGCACTATTTCTAGAAACTGACACGAGACAACCAATCAGCAAGTGAGATCAATGTCTAAACATGTTGATTATTAAGTTCATCTAACATCATTTGGGAAGTATTTATTTTGTAAAAGAATTAGAGAAAGTATTTTATTTTCTTGAGATAACACAAAATATAAAAAATAAATTTAAAAAAATTCTTCTATCATCGTATGTATGTCCCCTCATAGCTTCCATACATGAGGCGCCATCTGTCGTCATAATAACATTTCTCAAGTTACAAGTCTCAAGTTACAAATCTCGAATCTCGCATTTCAAATCACCAATCGACACTTTCGTGCGGTTGCATCAAAATTAATGCAATGAGACGTTTTAGTTTACCAATCACAGACTGACGAATATAGAAAATTGCAATAAAACAATTGTCGTCTCAATAACACTTCACAAGTTACAAGTCTCGCGTTCCGCATTTCAAATTACGCATTTACATTTTCAAAGTTGCAATAGTACAAGTTTTAGTTTATCAGTTTCAGATAGACAATTGTAGAGTTACAATAAAGTAATTACGTTTTCGCAGTTGCAATAAAAGAATTACAAGTTTAGAATTTTCAAATTACGAATTCCAAATTAACAATTTACATTTTTCCCAGGTTCAAAAGCAGAGTTGCAATGTTAGAATTTTGACCCTTTTGGCATTCCATAGGGAAGTATGTATGTAAGAAAATACTGAAGTTACTGTTTTGATTCTCCAGAAGGCTATTTTGTAAATTATGTCTTTTCAATACAGATCTATGCAAATACATGTATTTGGAAGATGATTAAAGAAAGGTGTATAAAACCGGATGGAGAATAATTAACCAATAGGATCTAAGGGAACCTTAAGTTAATTTTCAGTGGCGTTTTCTCTGCCAAATATTTTGTTACAAGTTGTACAGAGGGCTGAATGTCAGATGATATTCTTTTCAAAAAGAATTCCTTTTGAAATATGGCAGAAATGACTGTTGTGCTTACCTAACTTGTGATTTCTTTTTGCCTAACAAGTACATTTGGAAGTGTAAATGCTGTTTTAACATGGCATCTGCTCGTTCCTCATGGGAACTTTTCGTGAGTTGTAATTGTTGTCTATGTCACACAAGTAATTTGTTGGAGTTACTTTCAATCACCATCAGTTATTTATGTTACACTTAAACAGGCTCTACATGTCATTCATTTTAAATACTGTTTTAAACAGAAGACATTAAATGTGACTGTTGTATTCCTTTTACATAAATTTTATACTTTATTTCATCGTCATCTTTTCGTTTTAATATTTATTTATTGTTGTGAGCTTTTTATTTTAAATAATTTGAACTATATTTTCAATTTCCCCTCTCGTATGATTATAATCATTCAATTTAATTTCAAATAGGACAACTATTAATTGATATATTTTGAATATGTGTTTCTTCTACATGAATTTATCAATAAGATTATTTCAAGTTAGCTTAATTATTTGAAATCTTGTACAAAATAAGATGGATTTAAAAAATAAATGGTGTTGCTTCTTGCTTATTAATTTTGCATTTATTCTAAAATTTCTTGATTGAAACTGAAAAAAAAAACATTTTGATTGTGCGCAATTTTTAGCTCACCTGACTAAAAGGGTCAGTGTGAGATATTGCTATCACTTAGCATCCGTCTTTAACTTTTCATATTTTCATCTTCTCTAAAACTGTTGAAGCAATTAAATAAACTGTACTGAAATGATGTATGGAAGGTCCTTTACAAAGAATGCTCATTTTATTCTGACTGGACAAAAAATATGGCCGCCAGCACAGAACATAGTTTAACATGGGCCATATGGGAAATTCACATTTTCACCTCCTCTGAAACCACTGAAGCAAATTCAACCAAATTTTATAGGAATGATGTATGGAAGGTCCTTCACAAAGATTGCACATTTCGTTCAGATTCAATAAAAAACATAGCGGCCAGTGCAGATCTTAGTTTAAACATCGGACACTTTCGGATAAATATCATTTTCAACATCTGCTCTGAAACTATTGCAGCAAATTCAACTAAACTGTACTGAAATGATGTACTAAATATATTGTAAGTTTCCAAATAAAATGGGTTTTCCGGTCAGCACCAAAGTACTAACTACTGGGTTGGTGAATACCTTCGTAGACTAACAGTCCACCAGCAATGGCATCGACCCAGTGGTCTTTACAATGAATGCTTATATTATTCGAATTTAATAAAAAATATGGCTGGCAGCACAGAACATAATTTCACATTTGCCCTTTAGAAAATTCACATTTACATTTCATTCTCTGAAGCCACTGAAGCAAATTCAACCAAACTTGACAGAAATGATGTATGGAAGGTCCTTCACAAAGATTGCCCACCAAAAAAAAAAGGCTCCCTGCACAGAACTTTGTTTAAAATGGCTCCTTTTATGAAAACATCTTTTTAATCATACTCTCTGAAACAATTGAAGTAAAATTCAGCCAAACTAAGGTTGGTTATTTTGTATTGATCACTTTCATCACCTGCTGTAAGCATTTTGTCAGGTGAGCGACTCAGGCTCAGCTTTTGAGTCTAGTTACATAACCTTAAAAGTTTTGTACATTCACTCTTAATTCAGATATTTGTAATAATTTTATTACAGAAAAGATAATAAAATCAGAAAATTATTTGCTCTTGCAATTCTGATTTTTTAATAATTGTTTATCTTGAAGTTGATTTTTGTATACACAGCAACATTAAATTTTTATTCTGTTGAAGCTAACGATCATAATTCATTTCACTATTGTGCAATCTATGCCATTGCAACCCTACAATTTATTTTCAAGACACTTCCAATAAAGAAAGAAGGATATTGTTAAGGAATATAATGTTTTATTTTATTTTCTAAATATGTAAAAAGTGTTTATAAAAAAGGTGATTTAAACTGAATTACATGCATGGTGTTCTTTAAAAATAGAAAAATAGAAATGCTGTACATGATACTAAGATCCCATTAAACTATAAATTGTATTGTCCATAATTGACTAAGAATTCAAATTTTGACAGTTTGCTGGTACTAAAGTATTTGGTGTACAGTTATCAAGTCTAGTATCTAAGGATAGGAAAGTTCCAGCTGTTGTAGACAGGTTAATTGCCATTATTGAACTCCATGGTTTGTACACAGAGGGATTGTACCGGCGAGCTGGAGCCCAAGCCAAAGTTAAACTTCTAAAGCAGTTAATGGATAGTGGTAAAGAAGGTAAGGTTTAATTTGGCTTCATTGTTAGTTTGTGTTTTATTAATTAAGGTTTGATTTAGCTTTTTAATTGTCTAATTTGAGATACTTGGTTCGACTTAAAATCTTCTCAAAGAATTGCAGGTAAATTTTATTGTGCTGTATGTTGTCAACAATTCCCACTGTATGATATAACAAAGTCCTGTGGTGGCACATCAACCCTTCTAGGTGAAACAAATTCCCACTTGATGCTACACTGTCCTCATGGCATTACACAAGCCCCCTCTTTGGCAATACAGCAATCCCCAGAGTTGATGCAACATCCCATTTCGTGGTACACCAATTCCTCTTGACAATACACCAAAACCTCTTGGCATAACACACCAATCCCTTCAGCATTAAAACAATCACCTCATTGTACACAAATCCCCTCAGTGAAAACAACCCCCTTATGGATACAGTAACATCCTTTGCGGTTCAACCATCGTCTCGGTGATACAACTTTTCCCCTGTTGATAACCCTTATATACTACAATTATCCCTGTTAGTGGTAAAAAATAATCCTCTCTTGTCGTAAAAGAATGCCATGTTGGAACAACAACCATTGATGCTACACACAATCGCTCTTGATGGTATAAAACTTCCCTTGTTAGTACAGAGATCTGCTTTTTGATTCATAAATTTCCTTGGGACAAATTTCAATCTTATAGGTGGAACAAAATCCACTTGATGGTTCAACAATCACCCATGGTGTTCCATCAGTCTGCTGTTTGTACAATAGTCAATACTGAATAAATGTAGAATGAGCATCATCCTAACTTGTAAGTGAACATGTTTTTCATTTTTATTTTCAGATTTGACATCAATAGATATATCAGAATACCCCATACATGTTTTAGCTGCTGTACTGAAAAGTTTCTTTAGAGATTTACCTGAGCCAGTATTAACCTTTGAACTTTATGACGACTTTGTCAGGGCTGCAGGTATGTTTTTGTTTCAGTATACATGTTTGGTTAACTAAAGTAGTACGGTCAAAATTATAAATACAAAGCACATTTTATTTGTAATAATTTTCAGTATTGATCTCTGATCCACTTCTTATAACGTCAACCTATAATAATAACCGCAATTAGGTTATACTTCATTATTAATTTGTGGATGGACACATTTCAAGATAAATTGAACTATAGATATTATTAGTTAGGGCTTTTCTTTTTTATTGAGACAAGTTTTACAGTAAAAGATACATTTATTTCAGAAATTCATGATGAGAAAGAAAGAATGCAATCATTGTTTGCTGTAATTGGAAAACTACCAAAATCACACCATGACTTGTTTGAGAGAATCATATTTCACTTAGCACGGTAGGTCAATGTATATATCTTTCAAAGAACAATAACAATATATTCAGAGGAGTCTAGTTTGGCTTGCAGTCTAGAAAATAGCACATCATCAGATCACAGTAGACTTACAGACTTGGCTACAAAAAAGGTCAGATTCATAGATTACAAGCTACAGCTCTCATTTCATGATTTGTTAGTTTGATTTTAATGTTACAATATCAGTTCTCTATAGTTTATCTATACATGTATATTCCTGAATAATTCTTCATTTGTTGGAGAATTTATTGTAAGGACAGTAATGGAGAGGGTGTGACAAAGGTATTATTATATTTTACTAAGTAAGAGAAGATTTAATTGGATGAAAGCAATCATGTGACTTCAAAATATCTCAAATGTTCTAGCAAACAACCTCGATATGACATCACTGCAGGAACAACCCTGTTGTTTCCC
>MJUU01030762.1:14274-24598 GCA_002080025.1 Modiolus philippinarum
TCCCTCGGGCAGAGCCCTTGGGAAACAACTCCCTCCTCGGGTTGACAAATCTGGATGTTTCCCTTTAACAGCGGGCCATAATTGTATATTGTCTTCCTTGTCTTGGAACAAAATTTAAATGGAATAAGTTTAAGATTGTCCCCTTTTCTTGATTGATGTGGAAATTTAAACTGTGAACCAGAATTATAGTTACAATGTACTGTACATTAAACATATAAAAAAAATAGCTGAATAAGAATTCATTGATCTTTTATTGATGATCTTGTATATGACTTCAATTTTGTTGTAACTTTTCTAGTAAAGTGGATTTTTTTTTGTGGAAATACTTGACTCATTGATGTTTTAGCTGTACAAAATAAACCACGATTAGGTTACCTTTGTCTTCTTATCTCTTTGCTATTTACATCTTTCAGTATAGTCTTTCCTTAGTTTTGTTCGATTTTAGTGATTATTTCATATTTTTTTCTATTTCAGGGTAGCCCATCATGAAGATGTAAACAGGATGAGTGTCGGTGGTTTAGCCATAATATTTGCTCCTACATTTCTCAGAACAAATAAAAAACTTCAAGCGCAAGAATCATTGAATCAGGTGTCTAAACAAACCTTGTAAGTTTGCTTATTTGTCTTTGTTTTATAAAGTAATTTCATCCTGAGGGGTTTTCAATATGTTGACTAAGAAATAGTTTGTAACTACAGTAATAGATAATTTAAATTACTTGATTCAAAATAAAAAAAGTAATAAAATAATGCTGGAGAACGAAGCATAACTAACTGATATTCCATGCTGATAGGTTAATTGTTACATACAATTTCTGAATAAATAGATATAGACATGATCTCATGAAGCCTGTAAACAGATAGAACTGCATATGTCAACAGGATAGGTATCTAGTGCTTTGTATGCATCACTTTTCATGTGTCGAAGAAAATAAAGTTTTCGCTATTATCAATTTAAGTGAGAAAGGTAAATGCAAGATACAGCAAAATGTACTTCAGTCTGTTTTAAGATCATTATTATACCCCCGCTCCGGAGGAGGAGGGGGTATACTGTTTTACCTGTGTCCGTCATTCCGTAATTCCATCCGTCACAACTTTCGTAAAGCTTTTCTCTGCAATGGTAAATGATACAAAATTGAAATTTTGTCAGAAGCTTTGTGTAGTCATGCCATATTGTGGGATGCATTTTCAGACCTGTCGGGATGCTACTTCCTGTTTACCCACTTAGTCAAGTTTTCATTATTCTGTGTGTCCTTCACAACTTTTGTAAAGCTTTTCTCTGCAATGGTAAATGATACAAAATTGAAATTTTGTCAGAAGCTTTGTGTAGTCATGCCATGTTGTGGGATGCATTTTCAGACCTGTCGGAATGCTTCTTCCTGTTTACCGACTTAGTCAATTTTTCATTATTCTGTCCATCCGTCACAACTTTTGTAAAGCTTTTTTATGCAATGGTAAATGATACAAACTTGAAATTTTGTCAGAAGGTATAGTTATGCCATATTGTGGGATGCATTTTCAGACCTGTCAGAATGCTACTTCCTGTTTACTGACTTAGTTTAATTTTCATCATCCTGTCCGTCCCTCACAACTTTCATACAGCTTTTCAAATGATACAAACTTGAAATTTTATCAGAAGCTTTGTGTAGGCATGCCATATTGTGGGACACATTTTAAGACTTGTGGGGTACTACATTTTGTTTACCAACTTTGTCAGGTTATTAGAGACTGGAAGATGAGAGCGGGGGTATAACTAGTGAGCATTTGCTCACAGATCCCTTGTTTTATTCAAACATTTCTTGATGAGCCTTTTGTTTCATGTTATCTTTTGTAGCAAAATTTAAGTGTGGAAATTTATTATGTTCAATGGATTATCTACAAATGTCTTGTAGACTTTCCAATATTATTTTAAGTTAGTGTTGTATATTTTTGAATATTTTATCTATAAACAGAGTCATAGAACACATCATTAGAGAACAATTAGACAAATTAAAATCAACACTTGAAGATCTACAAACATTAGAATGTGCAGAGGTGACTGCAGTAGACAGACTTAATGTGGTCAGGACTAGTATGAGGATCTCAAGGGTAAATATTATGTTTGATTCAAGTGCTAATCTTATAAAAAATGTGTTAATAAGAGATGTCAAAAAATGGGGACTTAATTGTATGCAGTTAGCAGGGCTTGGAAAATTATTTCAGGTTATTTTTAACTAAGATAATTTTTCAGACAATTTAGCTTATTGTTTATTTTGATAATAAAGCATAATACAGTTTAAAATAGAACCACTGTGACAGATTATATATCCTCAATATCAACGATTATACAAATGTAAAGGTACTTATGATGTGCTTGATTATTCATGCCATCTACATACATGTGATAGGTCTCTTGAGTCAATGCAGGAGATAGTCTTGATTTTCAGGGAGATTAGCCATTTTTTCAGGTGAAATCAGGGAGATTTTTTATCGCCATATTTTCAACATATAATATAAATACTGCCAGGGATTAAACTAAGATTTTGAGACTGTTAGTCACTTTTGCGTATTAGTTTCGCAGGGCAATTTGTACTATGAAGATTTAACTTTTATGATTAATAATTTTTAAGTATTTGTTTTTTTTTAATGCACATCATTGTTCCAGATTTAGATTTAGGCCAAAAGTGATAGTAATGGGTTCCTTTTAATGCTTAGTTGATGTCAAATTCATAGAAAAGTACATCTCTATAACTGCATTATGCACTCATTAATTTGCAAATGAGAAAGGTTTTGCATGCTATCAATATTACAGCATTTTAAATATCTATATCTTAGTTTTACTTTCTTTTAAAGAAATTATTCTGCAAAATATCAAACAAATGTTGTTTACAAACACTTTTTTAGCTAAAATAGTGGTGAAATGAAAATTTCTGTTATATTGATTAAGCAAATATCAGCAAAAGTTCAATTCTAAAAAATAAATTCATGGAAATGAAAAGACAATTTTTAAGGGGGAAATAACCCAACTTTAAAAGAAACGTGATCTGTAAAAAAAAATCAATGTATTCAAAGAGAAAGTTTGACCTGTTAATTATGAAAAAATTGCTGAAAAAAAGATTTTAATGTTAAAAGAATTAATGATTTTAAATTACTGATAGTTAATTGCCATACAGGTAAGCAGGTTATCTCTGATTGACCGGTAATTAGTGATACCATGCCTGGGAACACAGGTAAACAAATCACTGATGGTGTTTGTTTACAACAGACCTAATCCTTTAATTAGCATTACAGGTGTAATTAAAGTGTCAGTTTGGACAATCAGATTACAGTGACAAAGATTATGAGCAGTCATGTGACTATAGGCTAATTATATCACTTGGAAATAGGAGTTTCCGCCGTGATGTCACAGGCTCGAAAAATTTACCTTGGTTGGCAAGAAATCGTTGTCACTGATTAGGGTCATAAAATTGTCATTTTCAATTAACTAGTAAGAATTTGTTATTTGAGATAAATTGATAATTCCTTTTGATTTAAATTATGGAATGTTTATATTTTTACAGAATGTAAAAATTGTCAGCTTTTTATTTTCAATACCTATAAAATTAGTGTATTTGTTAACTATATGATTTTTTTCGAAAGTTTCACATTTTTGAAATGCATATGAAAAAATATGTGCAGATTTTTTCAAAAAAGTAAATCGGTAGAAAAAATATGAATTTCTTGATGTTTAACATGCATTTTACAGATCCAAAATCGTGCATAAAATAAAAAAGTTATCAAAGATAAAAAATTCTATCCCAATGCTATGTAGCGGTAATTATTCAGCTTTGCCAACCAAAAATGCTAATTTGCATATGTAAATTAGATTTTGTGACATCATTCATTGGATTCGCGGAAACTCCTATACTCCTAAATGATGATTTCATACACATTTTTTTTATTTTGGCTGGAAGCCGATTTTCCGGGAGATATTTCTGGAATTCCGGGAGGGTAAAGAAGCCCTTGAAAATCCGGGAGATTTCCATGCTCCCGTCAGGAGATCACATGTATGCATCTATTTGTAGGTAAAAGTATATAGTGATTAACATGTGAATTTCTTTCTTTTATGCCTAAACATACCCTAGCCCTGATATGGGTATTATAGGCAATACTAATACTCTATAAACAATAGTCCTGTAGAAGATCATTTTTTTTCAGTCTCCGACTAGGGAAAGAGCTGTAAGTCCCAGTGTTCCGGAAGTTCCCATGGCAGAGGAAGAAGAAATATCATCTGATGTAGAAGAAGAAGAAAAGGCCCTACAGTCACATCTTCGTTCTATCAGAAAGGAAAAGTAAGTTGGAAAAGTCCCTATTACCGCTCCGTTCTATAAGAAAAAAGTGTGGAAAGACCCTACTACCAAAACTTGTGAAAGACCTTACAATCACACGTTGTGAAAGAACCTACAATCACAAGTTTGGAAGGTATACTTAAGAAAATTATATTTCAAAAGGCCCTTAGATAACAGAAAATTAAAGTACATATCAACATCAATGGCTTGAACGCCCATGGGACTGATGAGAACAGTTCGAGCTAGAGGGATGTTCCAGCTATCATCGTTTAATTTTGAACAAAAGGTCGAGAAAAGGGGTTTAGACATTAATTGTGATCAAGTTATAGCAGTTGAACGATTGAAATTCAACTGTTTACTTGGAAAAGGCCCTTCAATCACACCTTGGTTTTATTATTAAAAAAACAAAAGAAAGTTAGAAAACACCCTACGATTTTCCATCTTTCATCAGAATTTTTAAGGCAGGGTCTCTGCCTTCTAGCTGTTATGTAAAGCCATTTTGAAAATAGTCTGTTTCAACCACTCTTACAATAAGGAGACTCCTTTATATGAAAAGAGTCCGAATGATCCAGACTATCGTTAAAAACGTGTATGACTTACCAGTTATTCATACGAAGGCACAAAAAATAATCCATTCATGTGGTGATACAGTGTCCATTTCATGATCAACTACATCATTTTATGTGTTAATTGTATTTATTTACTATAATATCTTTTAAAAGATACAATGCTTGTTTAATCTCAGAGGGCTTAACTTGATATTCAATATTCACGATTCGGTTCATTCATAAAAATTTCCTGCAGCGTGCTAGGATTTTATAAGTTTTTTATGAATGGATACATAGTAACTTTTACTATAGCTGTTGTAACTCGTAAAATGTATGTATTTCTCAATATTTATGACTTTGAAACTTTTAATGGTTACACTGACATACTCTACCTTCAATCAAACCATAGCTTCGTTTTCTTGCTTGTTTTGTCCCGACTGGTGACGCGTTGTTTTGTTTTATCTATTTTTATCTATCAATGGCCAACTTAATTATGCCTGCAAGACATATGCCGTAGTAAATAAGGGTCAAATAATTTTCAAAATAATCAGAAATTACAACAAATGTTCTTTATGGAATACTTCAGTTCAGCTATGTCAACACTGAAGCACGGAAGGTTTAAACTTGATCTCCAAGGGCGTTCCTAATCACAAGCGTAATCAAGTACAACATTTGTACTGGTCACATGGAACCATCATGAAGGTCCCAAACTGTCACTGATTTGTTACAACAGGAGGAAGCGCTCGCTTGCTGAATTTTCATCATTTGCAGTGATTCCTTCTTTTTTGATAATTCATTTTTCACGCTGTGTTGAAACAGAGATGAAATCTGTTAGTATACGTTCACGAAGACAAGACATTGTCATCCGCCATATCTTTGCCGAGTATCGTAGTCGGGTATAAGAAAACACTACATGTTAGATCACGAAAGTAAAATGTAAAAACGTCAGTTGAAAACTCGTGAAGGTCCTGATAAAACTATATACATACGTAATTATTTCATAGTAGATCTAGTTCTACAGTATGTTTTGGAAGGTGTTGTGCCCAGATAAGGCCACAATGACGTGCTTCGGCCTAGAAAAAGAAGAAAAAAAAAACGTTTGATTGTAAACAAAAGTTTTTTTTTCTTGGCTGGGACCAAGTCCCACTCCCTGTGATAAGGCCGTTATCAGTAAAGTTCCTCCAGATCTCGTTCTAAGGAATATTAATGTAATCATGAAAACAAGTAATTGTTTTAATCACAGTCAAATAGTCATCAAAGAGATAACATGACAAAATTAGAAATATCAACATTAATCAAGCCACCGAGTGTAACACTTGTTTGGAATACTTACATGTACCAACAAAGAAGAACAAGGCAATGGAATGCAAATAGAGTTTTAAATATATCGCCAACAACCCATACAAAAACTGAAAAGACAACCCAAACCGGAAAGCTAAGGAAAACTTCTGATTTTAATTCTTGAAAAAATTACATGCCAAGATTTCAGCAAAACAGTTATAATTACAGGACATCTGGGAATACCAAGGAACCTGCCTTAACAGCATTCCATGCTTTGATTTAATATTGTTTAAATGTTTGTGAAAAGATCAGAAAAGAGACTATTTTCAATTTGAGCATTGTAAAAATTGCAGCATAGATAGCAGGTGTTTTTTTATGAGGGCTCTTGAAAACAATCTGTGCCTGTCAAATGAAAAAAATTGATGTAGGGGATTAGAGCTTGCTTTTTTTGGAAAATAATGTCTCATGTAGTCCAATATATCAGTACCAATGAACAGGGATGATTTAGATAATGTAGAAAAGATAACAGGAAACACCTACAATGGCTGAAAACCACAATCATGTGTCACAATACACCAGGAACCTCACAAGAAAAACAATAAAATGGCAAAAGACAAACATAGACAAAGATAGGAACTTTTAGAGTTACAATACATTTGAAATCACTTGTATTTAACACTTTTCCAATATTATTGATTTTTACAATTTTTTCTTAAATACACAACTAGGTAACAATTTTCTCCTTGATTTTCAGAGAAAACTTAACAGCTAAGTTACCAGCATTAGAATGTAGACATTTATCATCTGATGATGAAATAATTAGTACAGATGATGTGGACAGTACTTATGACACGGCTGATGATTTTGATGAAAATGAAGAATATGCAATGACATTTGATAATCCAGGTAGATTAAGAAGCAGTTTTCGATGATTGCTTTATCATAGCTTGTAATCAGGAGAAATTATAGACTTAATTTATTTTTCCCTTGTCAGTTAGTGCCAATAGCTTCCACTGATGCTATAATAGGGGAGAAGTCTTAGACTTAAAATGGGTTTTCCCTTGACGGTTTGTGCCAACGTCTTCCAACCATTCTATGTCCCATTTATGAATTAGAAATTTCATCAAATAATCTAATATCTGTGATATTTCGATTAAAATTTGTTACAATGGTAACATTTTTTACCAAGAACCTCTATTTCTAATTCACTAGTCTGTTACAGCCTAGTTCTTTTTTCCACTGTAATATATAGCATTTAGCCCTATCTGTTCTCCACAATAATGTTACATTTAGCTCCATCTTTTCTCCACCATAATGTAACATTTAAATCCATCTTTTCTCCACCATTATGTAACATTTACTGTATGTTCTCCATCATAATGTAACATTTAGCCCTGCCTGTTTATCATAGCATTTAGGAATGACTGTCTCTTGACTAATTATTTTATATTTACTAGTAGGCTGTGTCTGCATTCTTCTTCCATATTACATAGTAATTCACACCTGGTTGTATTTACACAGAATTTTGCATGAAAAATAAATGTTTTTCTTTGTACAGGGTCAGTATTCTTGTGTGAAGAACCTTTTCCAGTACTCCATTTTCCAGAATTCCAAAATACATCAGAAGCATAAGACAATATTTAAACTGAAAAAAAATGTAAAAAGAGGGACTTTTCCCTCCCAATTACTCAGAATTTACTAATACCATGAAAATAAACTTAAGAAAGTTTTATTAGCACAATTTTATAAAATATATCAATACATACATTGTATATACATTATATTTAACAAAAGGTATTTGTATTCAAAATGCAACTTCAGCAAATGTGCTCAATTAGCTGATATTTTAAAATTAGACCTTCACATGCATGAATTTTAGACATTGAGATTTCAGTTTGATGCTTTAAAGAACACACTAGTTTTTGGCTTCATGTTTGATTTGCACCATTGACTCATTTACCATAAGATAGCCAGTTGTAAGAAAACAATTGAAAAATGTTTTGTATAATAAAGTATACATAAAAAACTTAAAATTTTGTGATAAATGGAAAGTTGAGAGAAAAAAATTCTGATCACTGAGCATAGCATGTGGATATTTCATCTAATATCATTCAATATTCTATTAATTTACATCAAAATAAAAACTCTTTCTTTGGTATGTATATAAACTTTTTCTTACCAGGTATAAAAGTATAACATGTACTACCATGATATTAACTTGCAAACTCATATAACCAACGCTTTCAATTGTTAGAGATAGAATTGTATAACAGCTTGCTTCTTGCTTTTATTCTTTTCCTTTCTGCTTGAATTTCAGTCAGTCCACCGAAACAGTTAGAACATTTAACAAAACGAAGAGCATCTGCGCCATATTCAAAACGTCCACCATCTAAATATCATGCAATTTTAGACAAACATTCAGAGCAGACCGATCAGTGTGATAATGAACAAAAGAATGCATTGACGGGTTCTCAAAGTGCTTGTGAAATGACAAATAATGTGCTTCCTACATCAATGGAATCCAGTTATATATCCTTACCAGTTACACAAAATGTGGAAGTCGATGATGATGAGATTATGGTTTGATGACAGGAGTCATCATCTAGAATGCAATCATGTGCCAAAAATTTATTACAGTAAAACATAATATCAAGTGATAGAAGTTAACTATTTACCCTAAATCTTAGTACTGTGTGATAAAAATGGAATCAAAGATAATCAAAAGGATACTACTTAATGAAAAGTGGCATGTGTTGCCACTGAACACTCTTCATGAAAATATTACATTGCAGCTTTCAATCATTTATATATGGAAAGGGTACTTTGCCAGTCCTAATTTATTACTATTCATTTTTTTTGTATAGAATTTTAAAGAAGATTAGCTCATCATTTACTTGAAAAATTATTTCAAGAGTATTTTCAAAACTCCAATAAACAAGCTGAGAAAGCTATGCCATATCACAACTTGAATGCAAATACCTCCGGTGATTACGTAATATATATAAAATTATACATGTATTTTGCACACAAGTATTCATTTAGATTATAAAGCATTGCACTTCCATAAATTTACAGAACAAACTTGAAATGAAAAATGGAAATGTGTATTGGTATTTTGACTTTTTCAAATGCATCACCTGTGCAATATAAGAAACATCAAAGTAATGTGTATTGGATATCTATTCATAAAATCTATTTAACTACACAGATATGAAATCTGACATAATTTTATAGATTGTCCCCTTAATGTGTTAAAGGGGATAGAACAAAGTGATGCCTTGTAAATTTGATGTCTTTCACTTAGTATCTTAAATATAAAAACATCTTACTTTACTGTAATTTCCTAACCCTCTGTAATAGCATATAAACCTCGTACTATGTATGTAACAGTTTTAACATTCTTGTTTTCATTGTGGCAAATATTGCCAGGAACAAAACTCCATAGGTGTGCCATTACTGTGGACAATTAAATGCAAATCTACTTAACTTATTATTGTTGTTGCATCATGTTTATTTTTAGATGATGATAGATATGTAGTGCTATTTACAAATAGATGTGCAATATATTGTTTGCATTAAAGGCATTACATGTGATAACTATATGTATGTTATATAACAATAGTTTGAAACAAACTTTACTTTATGGTAAGAAGTTATTCATAAGTATAAAGATGAGGGAAACATTTGTGAATATTGTCCTCAACTGAACATGACATATTTTTTTGAACATTGAAATTTCATTTATTGGTACAACTCTCTCGTTTCAAGACGGGGTAAAATTTATATTGTCTGTATGTTGATATCACCTCTATCAACATTAAGGGGCCAATTTGATAAAAAAAATTCTGTAGGTTTTTTATTGTCTCGCCCTCGGGGAAAGCGAGACATAGGCGTGGAAAGTATGACGACGGCGACGGCATTAACTTTTACCAAATACAGGATATTTTGAAAACCTTTTGATTTAGGAACATCATATTTGGTCCAGTGGTAGTACTAATCAAGTGCTACCTGACGGACATAAGGTCATGTGACCTTGACCTTAATTTCACAGTCTAGTTGCCACGTTAAGTTTTCCTTAAGTCCATTTCTCAGTAACTAGAAGTGGTAGGCTGATAATATATGGTATGTAGGTTGGTCTTGGGTAGAACATGTCAGTCTGGCAGGTGACTTTTGTCCTTGGCCTCAATTTCA
>MJUU01030762.1:24744-35566 GCA_002080025.1 Modiolus philippinarum
TTCTCAATAACTAGAAGTGGTAGGTTGATAATATTTGGTATGTGGGTTGGTCTTGGGTAGTACATGTCAGTCTGGCAGGTGACTTTTGTCCTTGACCTCAATTTCACGGTCTAGTGGCCACTAAAATTTTCTGCGTAAGTCCATTTCTCAATAACTAGAAGTGGTAGGTTGATAATATTTGGTATGTGGGTTGGTTTTGGGCAGTACATGTCAGTCTTGCAGGTGACTTTTGTCCTTGACCTCAATTTCACGGTCTAGTGGCCACGTTAAATTTTTCTGCTTAAGTTCATTTCTCAATAACTAGAAGTGGTAGGTTGATAATATTTGGTATGTAGGTTGGTCTTGGGTAGTACATGTCAGTCTGGCAGGTGACTTTTATCCTTGTCCTCAATTTCATGGTCTAGTGGCCATGTTAAGTTTTTCTGCTCAAGTCCATTTCTCAATAACTAGAAGTGGTGTTTTGGTAATATTTGGTATGTAGGTTGGTCTTGGGTAGTACATGTCAGTCTGGTAGATGACTTTTATCCTTGACCTCAATTTCACGGTCTAGTGGCCAAGTTAAGTTTTTCTTCTTAAGTTCATTTCTCAATAACTAGAAGTGGTAGGTTGATAATATTTGGTATGTAAGTTGGTCTTGGGTAGTACATGTCAGTCTGGCAGGTAACTTTTGGCCTTGACCTCAATTGCACATTCTAGTGAGCATGGTGAATGAAAGGATATGGAGTAAATGTACATGAGACAAAGTCTCCATAAATACATGGTAAAACAAGCAAAGGAACAACGCCTTTATTGTTGTTTTTCATCTAGAAATGTTCACTTTTCTGATTAGTTCACTTAGATTTCACGTCAATTTAGAGGCCAGCAGGGACGGGCGAGACATCTTTTAGGGTCTTCACTTGTTCAAATATCTAATTTATTGTCAAAAATGACATTGTGCATCAATCAATCAATCTATTAGCATTTAAACTGATTGCCAGTTGATATTGTTTCATTTTATAAATGACTTGTTCCAGAACTTTTTGTTTTTGCACCAAGAGAAAACTTATTTGTATGACAAAGTCATATAGCCTGTAAAAATGGAAATCTTCCATAACTATGTATGGATGTATATACTTAAGTTTCTGTTGAATAATAGCAATGTCATCCTGTTTAATTGAAATTTTGTTTCTTTAGTGGTCAATTTAGAATAAACGAATGATATAATGTTTTTTTTTTATCAATTCTGAATCTCGAACACATTTTCAGTAATATGATAAAATATTATGTTGACTGATTGTTATTATCTTTAAACCTCAGGTCCTATGAAAAGAATAAAAAATATTTCTTATTATTTAGTAATATCATCAACATTGAAGAAACCTCAAAATATTATAAAATTGAAAATCTATAGAAGTAGAGTAAGAGGTATGAACTAGTTTATCAACATCTAACTACATTATGTTATAGATTTTTATTCCCATACAACAAAAAGTCGGGGGGCATATTGTTTCACCCTTGTCTGTCTGTATGCTTTTTCTTCTGTACGAATAAAAACACAAGTGTTTAGCTGGGCATCATATGTGTCTTACAGGCACAAATATCATTACTAAAAAATCACACTGATTTAACTTGTGCAGGGGCATGTAGTTATGACTAGGTTACAAGGAGAAAATGGAAGAGTGTATATATGTAGTCAGTAATATTCATCTAAAATAGGCATTTTGGAAGGAAAAGAGAAAAAAAGGGAAAAAAACTTTTATTTCAGTTACAAATAAAATGTTCTAGGTTTTCTATGTGTACCATTTGTTTTATTATGGGACAAACTTTTTATTATTTTAAATGCCTTTAAATGCTTTTTATCTCTTGATGTGATTGAAAAAAAATGAGGAAATATTTAATTTCAAGTGCAATTATGTAATTCAACATAATTATTATATCCCTTTATATAAAATTCAATGTTCACTCTTTTCTGCCTTGAAATGGTATTTGAATTGAGGCAAAAAGAACATTTCATATGCAATAATATATCAATAAGTATTACTTAGTCTTTCACTCTGTTATATCTATTAAGTACAATCTAATAAAAAGTCAATATTACCTCGAACGGGAATTTTAATGTACTATTCATTTAAAAACCAGAATCTCTTTAGTTGTATTGTTTAACTTTTTTGGCCTGAATACATCAGTTTATTCTCATCGTCATTACATTTGGGATATTTGCCAGTGGTAAAAGGAACTTGTATTATATTTACAATACCATCTTCAAGTGAATTGGGACCATTCCAAATAATAGTGGAGTGAAAAAGTATTAAGTTTTTTTAATGAAGCAAATCTGCATAAAAAAAGTATATGATCTCAGTAATTTTGGTATACCAAAGATCATTCTCATAAAAATATTATTTTGAACAATTTTTTTGTAGCAGAATTTTAATTCCTTATAAATAGGTAATCAAACATTTTCTCAAATAACAGAATCTGTTCACATATAATTATATTAAATGAATTATGTTTTATTGCATATTTTGTGATGCATATTGTTTTGACAGTTGTATACATATTTGATTATCAGTCTCCATTCACCTAAAATGCACTATCTTTAACTATTTCCTAAATATTTCTAATGCATAAATACCAGTTATCATAGTGTTACTCTTTACTCCTAACCTGATTTAGAGGTTGGTTTTATTACACAGGTAATAAGGTTTCATTAAACAGGTATCAACTATATAGGTCAAGATGTTTCATGTCATTATATATCAGAATTACTTTTAATTGAACATAGTAACTTATCATAATCATTTGTAAAAATTCTATGCAACAAATGCTATTTCAGAACATTAAATTCTAGTCAGCATAGAAGTGATATTTGCAATTTATATGTTGTGTATTTTCAATATATACAAATATTTTAATGTTTATGTATATAAATTTGTCAGTGTTGACATGAAACTATAATTTTAAATAAAAGATGATATATATAATGAACTTGTTACAAAATGTCTGAGTTAAAGAAAATTTAGGGTCATGTGTATTAATTTCTTTGTTTCATATATTGTGCAAACGATTTTAAAAGTGATTTTATTACGTGCAATTAAGGGAAGTTTTCTGTTGTAGTATCACAACAAACTGTTTTTGTAGTGACATTTTGTCCAAATGGTATCAAAAGTGAAACAGTCATTTTTAAGTCAAAACCTATTGCCAGGAAATTTGGGTATATATTGATCTAGCAACATAATTTTTGTGCCTTTTGCTTGCACAATTACTACCATTATACCAAGGGGGAGGGAATATCAAAATCAAAGACTTGGGTTGGTAACACTCTTGATAATAACTAATTTCAATTAAATCTTTATGGGAAACTCAAATATATATTGGCCTTTATCAACATCTATGTAATTCATTCTCATTTGCCTTTGAGCTTTAAAAGTATAATTCAGTGCTTATTGCCAAATATTTCATTCTTACATAAATACATGTATATTTATTGTTGTTTGTGTTCTACATGTAAAATTCATTCCACAAGTTTATAGAAAGATCTGTTATATTTGTTTTTATGTTGATATTTTTAGATTCATTTAATGTTCTTGTTATTAACTATGGTAAAGGGCACCTTCTATATGTCATGTATATATTCACATTCTCCATTATTCCTAAACCTATTTTTATCCCAAAGAATCAAAGATTCTGCGACATAGAGTTTTTGGCCTTTATTTCTGCCAAAAATCAAAACAAAAACTGATTATATCTTTTGAATGATAATTTATTGGGCTTTCATATTTCACATTATTGTTTCTTTTAAAATATTACAGTTTGTAGCAGAATCATTGACCTTAGCATGGGACCTACTTAAAAAAACTTACATTTGGTATTACTCTATTTAATTGACCAGACTGGTCAGGGGTCAATTATATCAGGATTTTTCATGTTAAAATCACCTACAAGATGAAGAAAATTAAAACACACCCAACCTGTTCAATAAATTTGAGTAATATATCACTTTGAAAGAGCTTAAGACCATCATTTTTGTGAACAAATTCAAAGTTTTTGCCACCGTTTTTGTTTACATTTTGCATAAACTTTTTTTCATTATAATTCATGGTATATCAATTTTTGTGGCTTCCATGGAAACAAATAAATTACTAATTCTTTACAAGATAAAATAAATTTTTGAGGTTGCTTTTTTGAGTGAAAAGGCAAAAATCACAAAATTAAAACCCTCGAAAACAACTTTTACTCCACCCATGGACTATTTTAAATACGCTATTCATGTGAGGTGGACTCAGATACATGTACTTCTTGGGAATCAAATTAATAAATTACACCCTTGTATGGTTTCTGATATATCAGCAGTTGAACATGGCTCTAAATAGCCTTTAATGTCCATTTAAGACATTTTACAATGTTTTGGAAGATTGAACTGCTTGAAGGATGCCCAGAACCAAAACCCTTTTTTTTTTGCGCAGTTAACATTTGCCCATCCCAAAGGCAGTTTGTTTAAATTGATTCTGTAGGTATATAAACAATTTTAACAAAAACCTACAAAAATTTGCAGAATTCTGACAAAATTGCATTGTTCAGTCCATTACCTAACTTTATGAAAATGCATTTGAATTGATTCTTTTTTATGACTTGTTAAACCAGTTTTGATAGTTTTAATGCATATGCAAAATTGGTATACTGGAGGAAATAAACTCACAGGAAAGTTATTATAAATACAAGCACTAGCTGATTAAAAAAGATGCAGTAAAAGAGAGCAAATGTAAGGTAGATATGCTAATTAAATAAATCTGAACATTTTATGGCTTGTCTGTGTAATTTTTTTGGAATTTATGACAAAAATTAAATATGTTGTTGGAAACTATAAATTTCCCTTAAAAGATGTTAGGAACAATAGGTAAAAAAAACATTGGTTTAATGACAAACTTAAAAAAATTCTAAATTATTTCAATAGCAAATATTGAATATATTTATGGTGGTGACTGAATTCTGTTGTAAACTTTAGCCAGCTGTAACATTTCAGTCGAATTTTGAATATTCAGCTGAAATAATCAAGATGCAACCTAACTATAAACATATTTTGAGTAACTTCTGTATTTTGTTATTCAGTCAATAAAAACTCAGACAACATAAGATAAATATTTATTGAATGTTTCATTTTTCTTCCATGATTAACTTCATTTTGTTTAAAGTCCAATGTGGGAAAAGTTACTTGACTGTCCCATGGAAAGAACTTTGGGCTGATTTGAGATAGACTAATCATCATAATTAGATAAATGGGGGGGGGATAAAAATGAAATATTCATTAACCCTGCCACTGCTGAAATATATGAAGGTAATGTAAAATGATAGCCGTTCAGTGATGTGTTTCAAAAATTTTCCAATTTCAGTAAATCTGTAAGAAAAAGAGATTGTTAAATGATAACACAAAGGACTAATGAGTTTTCATCACAGTAGGATATACAGATCCAACCCTCAATAAAGGGGGCTCTACTGAGGTTCCTGAAAATATGGGGTACGCTACTTTTTGCCTCTGTAGTGTTTTAAAAACAAGTTTGTATTTGCAGAAAAAATTTTAGGTATAAAATGTTTGATAATCATGTTATTCTGATAATTTTGTTTCACCCATGATTCATGTTGATGTATACAGGGGCCTTGAAATATATTTGTCTTTGTTAAATATGTGTTAAATCTACCGCTCATTGCATAAGAATTTTGTTTTATTATATGTATATACATATATATTATAATATGAATGAGAAGTTGAGTGAATGAATTGATAGAAAATATTGGAGAGAATCAGAAAGTGGATTAAAAAGTGAAAGTAGTGATATGTATGCAAAGGGAGAATAAATGATGTGCTAAAATGAATAAAATGTTAAAGCTCTAGTTGTTTATATTTTTTTACTGTTTTCGGAAACAGTAATTTGTGATTGGCTTGAAGCCATTTTGTTTTGTTTACATTACTTCCGGGAACTACAAAACATACGCTCGTATAAACTCGTAGAAATTAGCACCCGATATCACTACGAGTAAAGAAAGATTCCTGATGTTTACTGATCACAACAAGGCAATTTATTGCTTAAATACCTGTTAATCTTGACGAATCATGTGTGCTTTTAAGCGATTTTATGGTCGTGAAGGAAACTAGAGGAAAAACTATATTTGCAAGAAATTATACACTGAAACTTAGACTGCTGAGCCTGTGATAATTAATACCGTTGGATATTTAACTTTTAAGACTTGAGAGACGTTATTGTCGTTATTAGAGTTATATCCAGCAATCGTAGTCACTCATGGCGTTATGTATCACAATTAACCAGTCCATCGGTCAAGAATTTTGAAATTACGGTCCTTTGACCACACGTGTTTGACCACAATCTTCTAAATTTGGAAAAAAAAAACAAAGTCTGAACTCTCGATGGTTTTCTTTTCCACCCAGTGACGTAATCAAGGAATTCCGGGATATATTCCTTAGCCTTAGGAAAGGCCAGATAATTTGGAAGTTTACTTTCATTTTCTTGTCAATGAAGTTGACAGTTTTGTGCATGTGACTCAAAAAAAAGATCCCCCTCCAATTAAATGGAAGGTAATCGGATTGGGCTCATGACATTCTTTGAAAAGATAAACATCTTTTGAAGTAAACCAGACCAAGTTTTATTTTATGAGGGAAATAACAAAATAACCATGGGTTGAAGCAAGCAGGTGTGGAAGCGATGTCTGCATGGTTAGTAAATTTCCTTATTAGTAACAAAGCCCTGTGGTTGAACATGCTGGTACTGCTATTCACGAAAGGGGTTACACACTAAAAGGTCATAATTTAAACCACTGTAATACTGAATCTGTTGGAGCAAAAATATATTTAGAAATTTTAATGCTTTATTTTATTAATAAAATGCAATGAAAGGAGACAATTTTTATATGTGCATCAAAAAAATAATACAGTTAAGTCAAGCCTTCTGCAATGATTTCCAAACTACTTGTGTTTGATCATCTTACTTTTCATAGGAAATCAAATGCAAGCGAGAAAATCCGAAGACTAGCAATTCAATAGCAGAAAAAATGACATATACACAAAATAACTAAATACCGAAGTTACTGTGAATTTAATTTCTGCACAAATGTAGAAATATATTTCTATGCCAAACAAAAAAACTTCTGTTGATTTTTTACTGCCCCTACTCTAGTTGCAAACACTATTTATAGTAAGCTGTAAATTTCTTGCTTGCATGCGATCATAAAGCTAGAAAACAGTAAAACTGCGTTTTACTCTATAGGAAGTTTCATATTGACATTAATGAAGGAAAGATGACAGAAAACACTTACATGACCGAACATTACAATCACATGTCACAATCAACCAGGGAACTGCACAAGAAAAACAATAAAATGACAAAAGACAAACATAGATAAAGATAGGAACTCAGGATAGCTGGACTTGGTACCGGCACTGGCAACAACCATCGGTAGGGTTAAACCGGTTTATGGGTACCCAAACCTCCCCTTAATAGTTGCCAATCTCTGAGAATACAAAATCATGTAATTACACGCTTTTTAGTTTGAAAAGGCGTGTAATAACACACAACTACATTATTTTCAGATCTAGAAATTATTATTAGGGCATAGTTAAAACAGCTAGTACTGGTAACTTTTATTATACTACAATTTTGCTTGCTTGGCAGATTTCAAGACATCTTTGTGTGGTTCATAATCATGACAATCATTATTATACCCCACAAACAATGTTTGGGGGGTATATAGGAATCACCCTGTCCGTCCGTCCGTCTGTCCGTCCGTCTGTCTGTCCGTCCATGTACCTTGTTTTGATTAAATTGCAACATAGCAGGGGACACAAAGTATCATTTTGCAAGTTCTGATCTAATTCTGTGAGAATTTTTTTTTTAAACTGAAAATGCCCTCTTACTATCGGTATTTCTAATAACCGAATCCCTGTTATGACAAGTAACATACTTGAATGCGTGTGTTTGCGTGTGAAAATTGAACTTTGCGTGTACATGCCTTTGTGAAACAACATTAGCGTGCAAAATGTCAAAAAAACCTGTATTACATGCTAATGCGTGTGGGTTGGCAACTATGCTCCCCTTTCCCTATAGTATAATAAACATACAAATAAAACCCAATACAGGTAGACCACTAACTCTAATGTCCATCTAATTTTGTATTTGTTGGATAGTTTGTCTCGAATGTCGGTAAACTACGCTTCCTTGTTATACAACATGTAAATGACTCGCAATAAATCCTTTATTTAGTCAGTCCCCTCAAATAATGAACCAAAATGTAAAGCTTGAAAGTTCCATATATGTATATGTATAAGGAAGAAAGCAACTGAAAAGTTACAATATGTCCCTTTTAATGAAAGGGAGTAATTTGTGAAAAATGGTCACCATAAAACTTCTGAACAAATTTGCAGACGGGCTTTTATGGTTATTACTATAACAAAGCTTACAAAAGTAGTTATGGCCATAGAACAAGTACATCGTAACCGACTCATTTTGAAGAGAGTGTGCAGCTAAAGTTCAGGTCACCAATTATTATTGCCGTTAACAAGAGATGTGTACATTCAAAATATTGGGTTTCTTTTGTTTTACCTCTTACTTCTTCATCCAAGCTTTTGTCAATTATTCATTTTCCATTTTTTGCAGAAACTATTGGCAATATTGGAAATTTGCAATATTAGAACCAAACGTGGCCACAACGGATTATAAATCATTTTTGCGTCCATTATATCTTATCCTAACTAATACACCGTGTATCATCCGTACACAGGATATAGGTACCAGGACTGGTTATCCCCACACTTTTCTGAAGAAAATGCGGGGATATTGTTTTGGTCCCGTCCGTCCATCCGTCTGTCCGTAAGATGGACCTTGTCAGTGGAACTCCTCGCTCATTTTTGGATTTAGTATTTTAATTTTGTCATAGAATTGTTGCATATATGCTGCAGATGCGCAATATGCCTTCGGATTTTTGATATTGGTCTTGGTGCAAACAAGAGGCCCAAGATGTCTGTTTTATATATGTGAGCTTGTCAGTAGAACTCCTTCTACATATTTGGATTTAGTGTTATAATTTTGTTATAGAATTGTTGCATATATGCTGCAGATGCGCAATAAGCTTTCGGATTTTTGATATTGGTCTAGGAGCAAACAAGAGGCCCAAGATGTCTATTTTATATATGTGAGCTTTTCAGTGGAACTCCTCCTTCATTTTTGGGTTAAGTGTTTTAATTTTGTGATAGAATTGTTGCATGTAGTCTGCAGATCAGATGTGCAATCAAGTTTCAGAATTTTGATTCCGGTTCCGACTTTGGTAAATTTCCTGAAAGTCTCAAAGACCACTTATTTCTTGGAATTCTACCTAGCAACCATACATGTAGTAATTTGTTAAATTAGGACTAACATTTTCACCAATTGAATTTTCAAAAATATTTGATTCCAAGTTTGGTAAATTTTCTGAAAGTCTTAAAGACCACTTATTTTTTGGAATTTTACCTAGCAACCATACTGCTAGGATTTGTTTATATTAGGGCAATCCTTTTCATCGATTGGATCTACAAAATAATTGATTCCAAATTTGGTAAATTCCCTGAAAGTGTCAAAGACCACTTATTTTTTGGAACTCGACCTAGCAACAATAGTGTTAGGATTTGTTTCGATTAGGGCAATCATTTTCACCAATTGAATTTTCAAAATAATTGATTCCAAATTTGGAAAATTACATGAAAGTCTCAAAGACCACTCATTTTTGGAAATTCTACCTAGCAACCGTATATCCTTGTATACTTTCTTAGTAAAAGTAGTGACTATCAATAATTTGATTTTAAAAATGTTGAGGAAATTACCCCAAGGGTCAATAACGACTGTTTTCTGTGTCAACAGGTGAGTGTGGGGATGGCCATCTTTTCTGATGGCACCACTTCTAGTTTTCATTTAAATTTCAATGATAGTTACCCTTAGTGTATGTTTATAGGTACACCGTACACTAATGATAGCTTGCGTTGAAATTTTAATGAAAACCAGTCCTGGTACCTATATCCTGTGTAGTGGAATGAGGTCTCTGTAGAAAAGAGATCCAGACATCCACTTGCATGGTTAGGCTAGTTTCACCGAACATGGGCCCTTGTTGGCACAAGACGTGTCATCTTTTGAAGATACTTGTTAATGAGGACTTTGCAGTAGAGAACAAAATAAAAATCTCAACTGTAAGTACCGTTCCATGGATGGCAGGTCTGGCTAGAGGAGGGTTCTCAACTGTAAGTACCGTTCCATGGATGGCAGGTCTGGCTAGAGGAGGGTTCTCAACCGTAAGTACTGTTCCATGGATGGCAGTTCTGACTAGAGGACGGTTGATAGTGATAAAAAAAGTTTATTTCACTTACATCTATGTACACTTTGTGTAAATTCAAACTTTTTTGCTAAAGGGCAAATGAAATCCAAGTTGTGTTCGAAAAGGTCTGCTGTCAAAATTTTAGTTGCGGCCAATACAATGGACCCTACTAGGAAAATAGCTGACCTTTTCAGAAACTACGATCATTTGCAACATGATAAGTTGATTCTTCTTATTCCTTTGATTATGCAATTTTGTCTTGTTGCTTTGTTTTTATAATTTGTAAAGTTTTGGTGCAATCATTATCAATAGAAATTTTAATGCTTTTGTTGATGTGACCCATGTAATAATTAAACATTGAGAGGACTTTATAAAACATTAAGTTTATTATTTTTAGCTCACCTGGCTATGCCAGGGTGAGCTTTTGCCATCACTTTGCGTCCGTCGTCCGTCCGTCCGTCGTAAACTTTTCATTCAAAGATCTTCTCCTCTGAAACTA
>MJUU01030762.1:39631-69061 GCA_002080025.1 Modiolus philippinarum
TTTTTTCAGATCCGCGCTATATCCAAGATGGCTGCCAGCGGGGATCATAGTTTTAACATTGGACCCTATGGGAAAAGACATTCAAAGATCTTCTCCTCTGAAACTACTGGGCCAATTGAAACCAAACTTGGCCACAATAGTCCTTAGATGGTCCCCTGCAAAAAAGTTGTTTTTCAGATCCGCGCTATATCCAAGATGGCCGCCAGCGGGGATCATAGTTTTAACATTGGACTCTATGGGAAAAGACATTCAAAGATCTTCTCCTCTGAAACTATTGGGCCAATTGAAACCAAACTTGGCCACAGTAGTCCTTAGATGGCCCCCTGCCAAAAAGTTGTTTTTCAGATCCGCGCTATATCCCAGATGTCCGCCAACGGGGATCATAGTTTTAACATTGGACCCTATGGGAAAAGACATTCAAAGATCTTCTCCTCTGAAACTACTGGGCCAATTGAAACCAAACTTGGCCACAGTAGTCCTTAGATGGTCTCCTGCAAAAAAAGTTGTTTTTCAGATCCGCACTATATCCAAGATGGCCACCAGCGAGGATTATAGTTATAACATTGGACCCTATGGGAAAAGACATTCAAAGATCTTCTCCTCTGAAACTACTGGGCCAATTGGATCCAAACTTGGCCAAAAGAACTGTACCCCATACAAAATAGCTGCTAGTTAACTTGTGATAATATAGCATCAATGTCTATAAACAAATTTGAAAATAATGCCCTTAAACATTGGGACTATTTTAACGGCATATGTCAGCCGTGGCCCAGGTGAGCGATACAGGCTCTTGAGAGCCTCTTGTTATTTGATCTAATTCACGTATTTGTAAGGCATTGAATTTTTTCACAATTTCCAAATATTTAAAATACACATTTCAAATTATTCAGAGGAAATTTTTAAAAAGTAAATCGATAGAAAAAATATGAAAATCTCGATATTTATTATGCATTTTACAGATCCAAAATCGGACCAGTATGTAAAAAGTTGCTTAAAAAATAAAATTCTGTCCAAAACAGCTGTCTTCGTCGGATGCAAAACAAAAATGTCCAAAACGTTTGATTTGCATCAAATGAAGACAGCTGTGTCGTTGAAATATAATGCAAATACTTTGATTTACAGTACAATGACTTATTACAGTGTATGATGTGTAATAATGTAGATTAACACATATCTAGTAGATATATGAGCCTTTTTGCATGAAAAATAATAGCCGGAGGTCAGATCAGGTCATTGGGGAATCCAGACTTTCTGCTGGGGGGGGGGGGTGTCGACCCATAATTTTTCAAAGGGGGCGGAACCCAATTTGCCGAAAAACCCCTAGGAATCTTAATTATTTTCCCACGGGGGGCTGCCACTGCAGGTTATTTGGCCCTGAAAAATCCATATTGTGTCCTCTAAATTCACTTCCGGTAATCTGTAAATTAATTATTGAAGATTAGTCGGTCGGATGTTTAACAACGATGAATTTAACTGAATTTATCATTTATTAAAGATTTGATGATTGTAATGTACTATGTTTGCTTTTCACACTCCAAACGTCCGCGTGACGTCACATATTTTTATTGTCATTTTGCAGGCTTTTCTTATTTTGGCATTTCACTAAAGACAAAATCGTCTACTTTATTGATTTACAATGGAGATAGCTGTATTTTATTTCAGCTTTGTAGATATAAGTCTTCATCTATGATCTGTTCGTTTGTCTAGTCCCATAGTCTCGTCGCTATAGGTATACTCAATATGCAAATACACCGGAAAACGAATACCAAAGTTAAAACGGAAACTAGAGGCAATCTGATTAAAATCAGATCTCTCACTTGTTCCCCCTTTTGTGATATGTCGCGGCGTTGGACCCACGCCACGACATATCAGAAAAGGGGGAGCAAGTGAGAGATCTGATTTTAATCAGATTGCCTGAATCACTCACCTGACAAAATGCTTACAGCAGATTATGAAAGTGATGTTAATCACATGTTAAAATATGTTCTGTGCTGGCGGTCTTGCCAGGGTGAGCTTTTCCCATCACTTGGGTCCGTCTGTCGTAAACTTTTCATTCAAAGATCTTCGCCTCCGAAACCACTGCGCCAAATGGAACCAAATTTTGTCATAATAGTCCTTGGGTGGCCCCCTTGGGAACATTGGACCCTATGGAAAACACATTCAAAGATCTTCTTCTCAGAGACTACCAGTCCAATTAGAACCAAACATAGTCACAATAGTCTTTAGATGGTCCCTTCCAAAAGGTCTGTACCTCATCCGAGATGGCCGCCAGTGGGAACATAGTTTTAACATTGGACCCTGTGGGAAAAAGACATTCAAAGGTCTTCTTCTAAGAAACAACCAGTCAGGCCAATCAGAAGCAAACTTAGTCGCAATGGTCTTTAGATGGTCCCTTCCAAAAAACATATCCGACAGGTCCGTGCCTCATCCAAGATGGCCGCCAGCGGAGGACATAGTTTATCATTGGACTGTATGGGTAAAATTCATTCAAAGATATTATCCAAGGTGGCCTCAGCAGGGAACATAGTTTTAAATTCTGGACCCTTTTGGAAATTCCATCCACCTCTCTATGTCAGCCATGGTCCAGGTGAGCAACACAGGCCTCTTGTTTATCAGATCAAAACAAAATAAGCAATCTTAGTTTGACTGAATTTGCTTCAATAATTTCAGCGCATATGATGAAAAAAATGTTTTCATATAGGGGTAAAATTTTAAACCAAGGTCCATGCTGGGAGTCTTTTTTTTGTCGGATCCCAACAAAATGGGCATTATTTGTAAAGGACCTCCCATACATTATTTCTGTAAAGTTTGGTTGAATTTGCTGCAATAATTTCAAAGCAGATGTTGAAAACGATGTTTGTCCTATAGGAACCAATGTCAAAACTAAGATCAGCACTGGCGGTCATGTTTTTTATCGGATCAGAACAAAATGATCAATCTTTATGAAGGACCTTCCATACAAAATCCCTGTTAATTTTGGTTGAATTTGCCTCAGTGATTTCAGAGGAGAGGATGAAAATGTGAATTTCCCATAGGACCTATGTGAAACTATGTCCCCTGCTGGCGGCCATGTTTTTATCCAATCGGTATAAAATGAGCAATCTTTGCAAAGGACCTTTAGTACATCATTACTGTAAAGTTTGGTTGTATTTGCTTTAGCATTTTCAGAGGAGTTGATGAAAATGTGATTTTTCCCATAGGGTCCTATGTTAAACCTAAGTTTCGCGCTGGCGGCCACGTTTTTTATCAGACCAGAACGAAATGAGCAATCTTTGTAAAGGACCTTCCATACACCATTCCTGTAAAGTTTGGTTGACTTTGCTTTAGTGGATTCAGAGGAGAAGATGAAAATGTGAATTTCCCATAGGGCCAATGTTAAACTATGTTCCGTGCTTGAGGCCATGTTTTTTGTCTAATCCCAATAAAATGAGCAATCTTGAGCAACCTTTGAAAAGGTCCTTTAGTACATTATTCCTGTAAAGTTTGGTTGAATTTGCTTCAGCAGTTTCAGAGGAGTTGATGAAAATGTGATTTTTCCCATAGGGTTCTCTGTTTAACCTAAGTTCCGCGCTGGCGGCCAAGTTTTTTTTTATTGGAACGGAACGAAATGAGCAATCTCTGTTAAGGACCTTTAGTACATCATTCCTGTAAAGTTTGGTTGAATTTGCTTCAGTGGTTTCAGAGGAGAAGATGAAAATATGAATTTCCCATAGGGCCGATGTTAAACTATGTGCCCGTGGTGGCGGCCATGTTTTTGGTTGAATCGGAATAAAATCAGCAATCTTTGTAAATGACCTTTAGTACATCACTCCTGTAAAGTTTTGTTGAATTTGCTTAAGCAGTTTCAGAGAATTTGATGAAAATGTGATTTTTCCCATAGGGTCTTATGTTAAACCTAAATTCCGCGCTGGCGACTATGTTTTTATCGGATCGGAAAGAAATGAGCAATCTTTGTAAAGGATGTTCCATACATCATTTCTGTAAAGTTTTGTTGAATATGTTTCAGTGGTTACAGCAGAAAAGATGTAAATGTGAATTTCCCATAGGGTCAATGGCAAACTATGTTTCGTGCTGGCATCCATCCTATTTTTTTTTGTCGAAAGAAAATGTAAAATCTTTGTAAAGGACCTTTATTACATCAATCCTGTAAAGTTTGGTTGAATTTACCTCAGCAGTTTCATAGGAGTTGATGAAAATGTGATTTTTCCCATAGGGTCCTATGTTAAACCTTAGTTCAGCGCTGGGGGCCATGTTTTTAATGGATAGGAAGGAAATAAGCAAACTTTGAAAAGGACCTTCTAAACATCATTCATGTAAAGTTTGGTTGAATTCAGAGGAGATGATGAACGTGTGAAAAGTTTACAGACGACAGACGGACGACTGACGGACAACGGATGCCAAGTGATGGCAATAGCTCACACTGACCCTTTTGGTCAAGTGAGCTAAAAAGGATAAGAAATTCTTAAATAAAAAATAAAAAGATAACATCGCAATCGATATTTAAAACAATTTGAGGCAAACTGACTAAGACAAAACAAATCGACAAAAAAAAAAAAAAATTAAAAAAAAACGCAAAAAAATTAGACTAGTGGTGTGAAACCCTACAAAAACTGTAATCGGCCCCAGAAGGGTAGTCATATAACCTCTACAAAGCCTTCTATACGATTCTATAGTCTTCGATGTCGACAGCTGTTTTCCCATAGGGAATTTGTCTATGTAAAAAAACACATTATGTTGGTAATGCAGTATGGAGTTGGTAAAACAATTTCCCGTATTAGAGATGTATACTCTTTTTCATACCCCGCTTGAAAAGTGGGGGTATATAGTGATGGGGTTGTCCGTCCGTCCTTCCGTCCGTTACACCTGAGGGTACCCATCTCTTATCCGCAACTCCTCCTGAACAACTGAATAGATTTTCACGAAACTTTCACATAGTCTTTGTGACATAATGTAGATGTGCACCTCCTTTTTTAGAATTTGATTTGATTTTTGGGGTTTCCCATAGCAAAACATGGACTTAGCTATCCTATTACAAGTGGGTGCCCATCTCTTATCCGCTACTCCTCCTGAACCACTGAATAGATTTTCATGAAACTTTAACACAGTCTTGTGACATAATGTAGATATGCACCTTCCATTTTAGAATTTGATTTGATAGATTTTTGGGGTTTCCAATAGCAACACATGGGCTTGGCCATTATACTACAAGTGGGTGCCCATCCCAGTCTTATCCGCTACTCCTCTCGAACCATTGGATAGATTTTCATGCATTATTTACACAGTTTTTGCATTTTGTGTACCTCATATATTAAAATATAATTTGATTTGATGGATTTTCAATTTTTTGAATGAAATTTGGGTAAGGGGGGTATATATTGGTGAGCTTTGCTCACAGTTTTTCTTAGATATTGTGTACTTGTACATGAGATTATATTTCATATGTACACTTTTTTCAATTACTATTATCTAAATTTATGTAAATTCAAACACCTAAGGTTTAACTTCCGCCATCGTAGTTTTGTCATTAGCTGTATTTGATATTACTGAATGTTTGGATTTCGTTTGGTTTTATGCATTTTAAACATTTGTTTGGAATTATGGATTTCCTATGTTTGGGTTCTAGTGCTGCTGTTTAGGAATTAGTTTCCGAAATGGCCATATAGCTCATTTGAGTTATTGCAGTTGGAGTTAACATATGTGTTGTGGTCTCATGTTCATAAAATATAATGTTTTACTGCAGAGTTAGTCTCAAAAACCTTCAATGTGTTCCTCCTATCCGTGATATTAATTTGTTAAATTCTACAAATACTGTTATTGTTTTACGTGAATTCAAATTAGCATTTTTCCTCATTAAATATATTTTTTAAATATGTGATAAATAGATTATTACATGTGATTTTCCATACCGTCCCTGGTAAAGCCTACGGCCTTCAGACCTTCGGCTTGATATGGGCGTCTCGGGCTTATACCAGGACCGGTATGGAAAATGACATGTAATAATCTATAATTATTTACGAACGATATTACAAGATTTAATCGTTGTCTTTGTGGTGTTAGGGTAGAGACATATAAAACACATAAAACAATTAAATGTCTCTGGTAAGGGTAAAGTGTGTTTGCCTCGAACCCTGTTTGATAAATACATGCGTCATTGTGATTGTGCGTACTTCAAAGCTTCAGTTGAAAAGCCTATGACGGGAAGAAATAAAACAAGTACTATCTTTAAAAAAGATGATCGACGAAGTATTAAGACCTTCTTGAAATAACAAAACTTTGTTCTCCCCTGGATGAATTACAATATTTTCGAACCATACGACAAAGCCTATTTGATTGAGAAAATCCAGCAATAAAAGTGAAATAACCCCTCTAAGCATTCCTCGATCAACTTCGACCATGGCTGTAAAAATTTTATCTTGAACATTTTTGCAATTTTCTCGAATAGTTTTAAGCACAAAATAATTTTACCATAAACAGAGTTCAGGGGTTGGGACGACAGACGCAATCAAGGACTGTCTTTTATTTACTTCCTTTAAAATCTAAAATCTACGATTGCGAAGACGACACAGACTTTATCATAGACTGTTGTATAATTATTTATATTTAAATAACATTTTTTTAAATGTATCATACACATTTAAACACTTTAAATTAAAAAGCCAGTAAACTAATGTCTCTGCTTGTTATACACTAAGAAATTACAATTAGAAAAAAAACAAGTAATATTTTTTTTATTTATGTAACCGTTATAATTGTTTAAGTAACAATTGTTTTGACATATGTTTTGATTTTGATAAGTAAAATTCTAAAATTCATTATTGTACCTTTCCGCTAAAATTATGATTTCCTTTCGATATAAGTTAACTGTTCCTTGTTTTTGAAAAAAAATGAACTTTTATTTTTCATTTGATCTTAAACATAAAATTTATATGTTTCAAGTCTGTTGCAGCCTTGCTGAAGCTCGAACTTTTCATATTTTACCCTTCCACAGAAGTATAATATAACAAAAAAGTTAAAAGACCGGTTTTTATACATTGTCTACTCACACAAACTTTTTGAAGGAATTGAAAGTCGATATAAACATTTGCAACATACATTGGGACGCTTCATCTTATTTTATATTTCTAGAAATTGGAGACGAAAGCTAAATAAAAAATAAGCAATTATTGATAATATCTTCTTCGTGCATTCAGAATCAAATTAACGTTGAAGAAGAGAGACGACTGACTTCTATATAGATTAAACACATCGATATTTACATTTAAGTTTAAGTATTGGTTGATAAAATTTATTTCGAGTAGTTAAAACACCCCTTGCATTTATTTTAAAAAAGAACCATTTCACATTCATACCGTTCCATCAAAAACCAACACTTGAATGCAATACAAAACTATTTTGTGAACGCATTAAATTTTCTCCATTATTGAACCATTTAAATTATTGTCAAATGGTGTCAACATCATGATATGTTATGTTTATTCACTTCCTTGAAGTGATAGCAAAATATTTTAATTTTGTGTTTAGCTGTTAAAATATTTTTACAAACCAAAATGGTCGAAATCTGCAATTAATTCTTTTAATTTAAGCGAGTTTGAGCAGTTAAGATTGTGAAATGTATTTCAGTTATAAAGTTATCGATATTTAAGTCTCTTAAAAAGATGGACATGTTTCACATGAATTTAAGTAATGACAGAGTTGGCATGTCCAGTTATACATGTATCACCTGTCATGATATGTACAAACTTATAGACAGGAAGAAGTAAATCCGAAGGTCAGCTATACTACCTCTTGTAAGAACATTTGTTACTCATTGACGCGTAGATTTTATGCTTTTTCTGAAACGGTGCCTTGTTCAACCAGATCTTGTTCTGCCGAATTACTAAAAATGGAGTTAATAATCTGAAATTCTTTCTCCAGTGAAATGGTTGTGGAATTGCGTATTTTTTAACTACGGCTAGAACCTTAGTAATTAGAAACTTAAGTCAGTGATGAAATGGTGGGGATAGTTACGATCAGCCAGGGGGTATTAATTTAACATCACTAAGGATAAATATTTCAAGTACCTTTTTATACTTTAAAAATCTGGCTGCATTTGGTTCAGTGAATGAAATATAAGATGACTTAGGTGTGTTTTTGTCTTAGATGCATTTGGGTATTTTGGTGTACAGATGTTGAGGATGTGTAACTGACATCCAAGCCTATTACTGTAAGATACTACGTTTTTTATCACTATAGTATCAAATGTTCACATAGATATATCAAATATTGATGCCTTTTAATTTCCATGTGCTAGCATTTAATAAAACCGACTGTTCTAGAAATCAGAGATGAATTAAAGCAGAACATTGTGTACGTCATTAAAGCAAAGGAATCTGAATATTTGATAATTTTCAATGATAGTTTTATGCCCCTCGACGAAAAGTCGGGGCATATTGTTTTCCCCTGTCCTTCCAACCGAAATTCCGTCCGTCCCATCTAAGATATACTGTCACTCCGGATAACTCCTTCCATAACATCACAGCTACATTTATATTTCTTTGCATTGTGATTGGATATGGATTTAAGATGTGCATATTGTCATGCTTTAGATTTTGGCTAAAATTTGTGATTTTTGGAGGTAGTTGGGCTTGGTCATATTATCGAAATGAGTGTTCTTGAACTGTTATTCCAGATAACTCCTCCCAAAATATTAAAGCTATATTTAGTTTACTTTGCACAGTGATTAGGCATGAGTTGAAGATGTACACATTATCATGGTTAAGATTTTTGCTAAAATATGCGATTTTTTGGGTAGTTCAGTCTCCAAAAACAACGGCAGTAGAATACAAAAGGAACAAATTACAAGATTACAGAAATCAAAGTCCAGAGACAGGACAAAATTAAGAACACCAGAAGACGGAAGACTAAAGACGCTACACAACCACAAACGCAAACACTACAAATACAACAATACAAACCAAAGCACCACAGTAACGAGCATTTTTTCACTTTGTTAATTTAGCAAAGTAGCTAAATTTAGTTTTAAATGTTTGCCTCCATTATCCCCATTTCCTCCATAGCAGCAAGTTCTTTATCAAACAAACTTTGCACGACTTCTTCAATATTTATTACATATGTTTTTTTTTAGTGTTTCATCCTATTATTTTACTTCTCTATTACAATTCTGCGGGAATTCTTACAGGTGGCCGCGTGGTCTAGGGCACTGGGCGTAGTGCAGGCGGTGTTGTGCCCCCCGATAACACTTCTTGATCGCCTCCGATCTTGATAAACTGAACAGGTCTTAACAATGATCTTGAAATATGACTGAATATTACGTATGGTATAAGTTCCTATAAATCTCATTGGCTAATACGCTCATGTGATTTTAAGAATATTCAGTATATTTCAGCGTTGTTCTATTTTTGGTATAATGACGCCGTGTTTCTATTCCACCGGGGAAATAAAAGAGGATATTGAAATGTTTTACATAGCAACCACTGAAATCCATGAAAAATATATTTAACAGTTTTCACATGTTTTTTTATTCCACACTTCACGTAAGTTATACCTAATTAAAAGGTTTACTTGTTTCTTTTTTTTATTTGTAAATATAAGAGAAATGTCGGCATTTCTTTATCCTATGAGCATTCATTTTACCCATTCTAGATGATGGCAGATCAACATCTACCTTCAAATTACGGTTCTATTTCTAATTAAATTCCGATGTATTGACAAAATGTTCCTTCCCAAAAATGTAATGGAATACCATAAAACTACATATGTAATATCAAAATGATGGACTTTTTACACTGTCAATATGTTAAATATGGACCAGTTGGGAATATACTGACCTCGGACTTCCTATTTTTATATTTTTGGAAATAAGTACTTCTTTTTGGACTACTTTTGGATTATGGCTTTCCATATTATTTGATTTTAATGCTGCTGATAAGAGGTTACTCCTTGAAACACGTGTACAGCATAACGAAATTTACTGTTTTTCTGCAACTTCGGTATTTTTTATATTCCGTCCTCGGTCAATATAAACCTAACAGGTCCATATATAACAAATCATCTTCGTAAAAAGTCCATAATTGATAAATATCTCACACTGTCTCGACAAAATGGTGCCAAGCGTGTCAAGATCATGATTAAATAAAATGGCCAAACAAGACCATAACATATCTGCTAGTCAAATAACTAAATACCGAAGTTACTGGGAATTTTGATTCTGCATATGCGCATTTCGACAACTTATGTCTTTTCAGTGCAGATAAAATCTAATACATGTGGAAGACGAGATTGCCTTCCCACCGAGGGGGTTGGCTTTTCTTCGAATGCACAGATATTACAAATAGATTACACTGCTCCCACCATCTATGTGCGAGACCAAAGGGAAGTAAAAATTAAGTGAACCACCAATTTATTTTGACACGTAATGTGAGAGTTAAGTATATTAATTAAATTACATTAACCCCGTTAAGTTCCTACCATAGACCCTTATATCCAGACTTAACAAATGGATCAAATAGATAATCGATCACTTATCAATAAAAATCGAACGGTAATCGATTATTTCGACTAATCGAACACTTATCGATCAAACAACATATGTGTTTCTTGGAACAAACAGGCCTTTTTTTAATGAAATTAAATACGTAAATGTGAGTTTCAGCGTACATATTTTTTTTACGTCAATACTTCATGACTTCATTTGAAGAGACCTACGACGGAGATGAACAAATATATAAGATTTCAAATATTAAAATTTATATGTTGCAAGTCTGTCGAACAGCATTTAATAAAAGTTCTTGCCGAAAAAGAACTTTTGAAATATAGCCAACAATTTAAAGGATATATATTTAATACATTTCACTCCTTTGGTTTGATTATTGTCTATTCCGACAAACTTTTTTCACTGCTTGTCTTTCCAAATATCAGTCTATTGTGTGAAGGGAATTTTAAGTCGATACAAACATTTGCGCCATACATTGAGACGCTTCATCATATTCTATTTATCCGAAATTTAAAACGAAAACTAAATTAAAAATAAGCAGTTATATTTAATATCTGCTTCTCAGTGCATTCAGAATCAACTTAGCGTTGAGGAAGAGACGAATATTGACTTCTGTATAAATTTTTACATTGATTTTTAAGTATTGGTTGATTACATTTCCTTTCGAGTAGTTAAAATACCCCTTATATTTATTTGAATTCCTGCAAAAAAAAAGCAAAAAAAAAAAACTGTTCAATCCACGATCAATGGTTGCATGCACTGCAAAAATGCTGTCTGTTTCATCCCCAGTTTTTCCCATGTTGAACTATTTTTAATTTTTCTTCAGTAAATGTCAAAAGCATGTCTTCTTATAATCACTTCATTGAAGGTTAAGGATGTGAATTGTTTTAATATATCAAAACGGACTAAATATAGCTGTTAAGGTGTCTCAGTAGTATTATTCTGCCATTTTTGTCTAATATTTGTTCACTTAGGTTTTATTCATTAAGAAATTTAACAAAATAGGCATTCAAAATGTATAGAAAGTTCCAAAGTATTTAAAATTCTTATTCCTAATCACTTTTACAACATTATTATTTCAAAAACATGAGCTAAAACACATGCTTAACATTTGTTGCTGGATTTACAGAACACAGAAATTATGCAAGGGAGATAATTTGATAAAAGAGTTTAACATAGATATCACTAGAGAAATTAACATTTCGCAATTTCTCTCTCTTATTTCAACGGTGACCCCTAATTTTTATTTTGTATATGTAAACTATATAATGATTTCAAAACACATGCAAAGTATGAACAAAATCTATAATAGATTTTTCAAGCTATCCTCTCATGTAATCGTTTTCCCTATCATTTCTATGTAAAATCCTGAAATTTTCAATTTCAGTTTTTGTGCTCAAATGCACGGTGACCCCCAAATTGTATTTCATATTTTAAACAATAGTACAAATATGTTTCTACATAGAAAATATCACAAAATTCTATAAGAGAAAACCCTGCAGACACCTTAACATATCTTTTATAATATAATTGAATATATCGAGAATTTATCGATGTGCTTTGGTTGCTGAGTTGTTAATAGAAGGGAATGTTTAGCGCACCATAAAACCGGTTTAACCCTCAATTTCATTTGAAATGCCTGCATCAGGTCAAGACCAGCGCTTTAAAAAAAAATCCTGTGATTTTACATCTACTACTGTCTTTCTGTCTTTTGGATTTCGACTTTTGGCAATTCTGTTCCGTGAAATTTTGTAATGACTACGATCTCTTGAATGAAAGATTGTCTTTAAGAATGCAGATCGATAAAAGGTACTAGTAAAAGGTAAAATTAGTTTTGGAATGATATATAGTTTCAATAACGAGAACTAGTCGATTATGGACTTTCTCACATCGAGCTAAATAAATTTTGCAAATGTTTGAAAGAGAGGCTTGCGGAGTTTTAACATTTGAAAATTTATTTAACGAGATGTGAGAAATTTCAGAATTAAATGTTTAAGTCTCTAATGACTTGACGAAAAACACCTAGGATTGTGTTCCGAATAAATTTGGCAGAAAATGTAACGAAACTTGTTCTTCTCTCTAGAGAGGAGAACAAATGTTTCCACATCGTTCAGGAAATATGAAAACTGGATAAAAATTAGAGAAATGATAATTACCAATGCGTAAAAGCATTAACACCTATTTCCTTTGGCGCCCTAGTACGTTTTCTGACATATTAGTAGACGAAAAGGGCTGTAAATGGCAATTTGTGTCCATTTACGTCACCTAACAGTCAGTATTACTCGAAAACACCGAGAACCAAAACTAATATTTTGTTGTGAGTGTATAAACATTTTCCAAATGGCAGTTAGTTTAGTTTGGTTCCGGAGGCACTGTACTACAGAGTAAAGCGAAAATACCAACAACAATTGTCAAAATTTGTCCAAATTGAATTAAAGTGACAAGGTCAGTAGCTGAATCTCTTACCTTAAAGGAAAGAAATGCATGTGAATTGATTTTATATTGATAGTGTACACAACAGATGAGCTGTTAAAAAATTTTGGAGAAGATTCAATACATTCTTAAAATTCGTATACTGAAGGAAATAAATTTACAAGAAAGTGGCGGCCATACCTCTTTGACGAAAGGTTTGATGTGCAATATGCCTAATTAACTACACTTATTTCTGTTCAGCAGTGCTGGAGTCACGACAAAGGTAACCCCAATTTGGGAATATAGTTTACCAATAGATCATATTAAAATTAGTTTTATATAAGGTAAGTGCTAGCAAAGGTCATCACAAAAGTTTAATCCATATAATTTTCATACAAAATGTAAAGATGACATCAGTACAAGAAACTTTTAGTTCACACGAAGGAAATGTAAATATTGTCATTCCAAACAAGTCATGTAATTTAAAATGTAATAGCTAAATACAAATATTTTTGTCTCCGTAAAAATAAATTATAATTTCCGTAATATATACAAATTCAATTTCATATTACTCGTTGAATTCATGGAACAATCTTATTCCAACACAAGTATGGTAGATCCTTTTTTCGGAAGTCGATATCAAAATCAATGAAATTGTGAAAAGTTCATCTCAATATATTATTCTTACCGGTACATGGGAAACTTGGAATTGTATTGATAGTAATACTATAGGTAAATCAATATTTAATTGCATGTATGATCTCTTCTGTATCGCCTTTTGTTTAGTTTGTTGCACGTTTGGATTAAAATATAATCCTTGTGAAGATTTTGTAATTAATTAACCCTACAAAACATAAAACCCTGTTTTGAGAATATCAGTGTCTGGTGGTATGCTCATCATATCTGGTTAAAATATATTCGGCAAATTAAAATTTTCAAACCAAGACAGTAAATGGCTAATGAGAATCTTCAAAAGTTCATATAATAATGTAATTTTAAATTGTTGATATTTTTTCAACAAAGAGGTATGGCCACTTACTCGTGAATTAATTTGCTTCAGCTTACCAAATTTGTAAATGTATTAAATCTTCACCAAAATTGTTTATCATATCATCCTTTATATGCACTATCATAAGAAAATCAATTCAAATGTATTTTCATACTTTAAGATAAATGATTCAGCCACTGAACTAGCCATTTGAATGCAATTTAGACGGATTTCGACAATTTTTGTAGGTTTTTGTATAGCACCTCCAGAACCAAACTAAACGAACTGCCATTCTGAAGGACAAATTCTTATATACTCACAACGAAAAATTTGTTTTGGTTGTCGGTGTTCTTCTAGTAGTTCCATCTTCCCACACATTTTAAAATGGCTTAAATGGACACAAAATGCTATTTACAGCCATGCTCGACTTCTCATATGGCAGAAAACATACAAGTAAAAGCCCTGTCCTTGATAAAGTGGAGTTTTCTATGTATCGTGTGCGTTTTTGTCACATGAACATTTACTCCATATCCTTTCATTTTCCTAAATAAGGCATATATCCTATTTGCTCATAGGAAGTACATCTACCCGAGACTGTCTTACGCAATTTTCGACATTTGAGCATATTTTGAAAATGGCCCAAGATATAAACAAACCTCACGGCTTAATGGCCACACCTCTTTTGAAACTCTAAAAGAGGAGATAAAATTACACATTGTACGTCAGCATCACGTGCAAGTTTAGTTGAAATGTACATTTCGCAAAGCTCATTGTTGAAGGCCACATTGTGACCTCAAAATGAAGTACAACAATAAAAAGAGTTGTTCCATTGCTTGGTTTTACCCCGTCTTTGTAGAGACTTTGTCTTATGTGCATTTACTGCATATCTTTCTATTCTTTTTCATTCTTAATTGTACTGGATTCAACTTGTACAGGACATTAAGACAAACCACTGAACTGTGTGGGCAATATAATGATAAATCCAACTGTTTTTTTTTCCTTTCAAACTATAATTTATGATTGTTATAGCAAAACAAGTGACAAGGCGGGTCAATACAATAGTCCATGAAAATGACAAAACAAGTATGGCATACCAATAAGACGGATCAGTATCACAGTTCACCAACATGGCAATACATCGGTAACATACCAACAAAAGGGGTCAATATCACATTTCATCAATACTGCAAAACATATGTGACATTCTGGCCATAAAGGTTCAAAAGTTTAATCAATCCATATAATTTTTATACAAAGTGTTAAGATGACATTAGTACAGGAGTATTTCAGTTCACACGAAGGAAATGTAAATATTGTCATTCCAAACAAGTCATGTAATTTTAAATGTAATAGCCAAACACAGATATTTTTGTCTCCGTGAAAATAAATAATAATTTCCGTAATATATTCAAATTCAATTTCATATTATTTGTTGAATTCATGAAACAATCTTATTACAACACAAGTATGGTTGATCCTCTTTTTTCGGAAGCCAATATAAAACCAATGAAATTGTGAAAAGTTCATCTAAATATATCATTCCAAGCGGTCCATGGAAAGCTAAGCTTATCAGGGATGGCACTGTTTTGATAGTAATACTGTAGTTAAATCAATATTTAATTGCTTGTACGATCTCTTTTATATCACCTTCTGTTTTATTAAATAATAAGGAACCTGCTTTTTGCTAATTGGTCAAGACAGCATTTCCTTGCTTGTACTTCAGAGTGAGTAGATCTCAAGTGAGGTTTACTCGGGTTTTTGACTTGACCAATCAGAGACGACATTTTATTACAAACAACCAATCGAATAGGGCGTTGTTAATAGCATTCGCCTGTGTGACATCTATTGCAAAAAGGGAGACTTTTTCGATGAGGTGTGCGTAACATCATTGAACAGAATTATTTAAAAAGATTCCATTAATACAAGGAGAGTGTGCTGTAATTCATATTTACCAGCAAAACATATTATGGGAGTTTAAAAACTACAGGTTGTGTTGTCGTGTTTAAAAATAAGATTGACTGGTTTGATCGACGTTACAACCGATATAAACCATTTTCTACAATGAAACTTAAAAAATATACATATGACTTTTTTCTGAATATATAAAATACCGTTTAACAGTTTGAATTTTCTTTTCTTTTTATTTACCGTGTGAGGACAAGAACAAAAATGTTCTTACGAAACCACACACAAAAAAAAACAAAAAACAAAAAACAATCTGTCTCATTTAATAAACCATTAATTGACTTTTAATTTCGGTCTACTCATGACTATACGGACCTGGTCAATGATTGGTTAAACTCGGTCAACTAATCTTAGCCAGGTCCGTATAGTCATGAGTAGACCTCATTAAAAGTCAATAATTGTATATAGTTTATTGGACGTTTGGATTAAAAAAAACGCATCAAATATAATCCTTGTGACGATTTTGTAATTTGTTAACATTACAAAACATAAAACCCTGTTTTGAGAATATCAGTGTCTGGTGGTATGCTCAGCATATTTGGTCAAAATTTATTCGGCAAATTTAAATTTTCAAACCAAGATAGTAAATGGCTTATCAGAATCCTCTAAAGTTCACCCGGCACCTGAATAAGTTTTCAGGGGCTGTGGCTACAGAGCTGCCGGGCGCGTCCCCAGGTGGTGGATAAGGGAATGCCCTGTTTTTGCGGGGGTAGTCAGGTCATAATACGGAAAGCCCGACCGCGAACCATTGCAGCCAAACCGTGTGGAGAAACATCACGCTCCATGCAGTATAAAGACCCTTTCTATATATCTCTAAAGAGAGCAGACGCATTTGGTGTCGTATAGAAGGCTGAATTTCCTGTCCCTACCCATTTCTCCCTTTTTCCAGTGGCAATCAAAAGTCGTTGCCCCGGTCGTCCCTTCCTCTTTTATTTCTTTCTTCTTTTAATTACAGTTTTTTAATTGATTAACATGTTCTCGTCCTGATATAGCTGAAATACTGCTCATTGGACTTTAAACTCTCACTAATCAATCAATCAATCGAGTTTTCACTCTAAAATATAATAATGTATTTTTAAATTGTTGATTTTTTCAACAAATTTTGAAATTTACTCTAAAGCATGTTGAAATTCACTCTAAAACAGGAGATAGAAATTATACATTGTACTTCAGCATCAGAAACAAATTGAGTTAAAATGTACGTTTGGAAAGCTAAATATTGAAAGCAATTAATTTGAAATACGACTGAATATCTTACACTGTCTTTACAAAATTGCGTTAAGCCTTTCAAGATCATGGTAAGATCAAAATGACCAAGCAAGATCATAACATATCTGCTAGTGAATAGTCAATAACATATCTGCTAGAGAATTAGTCAATCAATATGGCAAAACAAGTATTACATACCAACAACCAACAATGGCAATACAAGTGTAACATGCCGTATAAGAAAATACCGAAATGAGGGATAATGTCACAGTCCAACAATTTGACAATAAAATGGTAACATACCAACAAGACAGATAAATATGATATTTCATCAAAACATTTATTCTGCAAAACAAATTTAACATACCATCAAGACGGATCCATGTAAATTTTCCAACAGTGTAGCATGAGGATTTTGTAATTTGTACGGACCATGCAAATTATAAACCAACGAAGGGACTGAAAAATTTGAGACTATTAGTTCCGGGTAGTATGATCATCCTTTGTTCAAACCCAGATAGTAAATAGTTTATAAGAATGTTTTAAAAGTTCACTCACTTATAAATATATTTACAATGATATCAAATTAAATATTGTACGTCAACAACACGTACAAATTGAGTTAAAAGTTACATTGTACTACAAGACATAAAGACAAACCACTGAAAAGTATGGTAATATTAAAGATAAATCCTGTTGTTATTTTTTACTGTTTGTGTAATACGTTACTGATGTGCCAAACAATAAAACAATGAAAAAAAGGGGAAACACGTATAATATGATATAAAACTGACAATCATTATACTTCTGTTGACGTGACTTATTACCAACCGTTTCATATGAAGAGAACGCCAGTGGTAACTGCAAACTTATGAAAAAAAAACATAAGATGAAATATCATTGAATTGTAATAATTTATTTCGTCATTTCAACAATTGAAGTCGCATCAGTTTACCTAACAAAAAATAAATAACATTAAACCTTAATATGAGATGCTCTACGGTGTCAGCATATTGATTTACTAAGACAAATTCAGCTTACATAGCTACAACAGGAGAAAATGTCAATGTCTCTACATATGGCCAAACAAGTATAACATAACAAATAGGGGAATCAAAATCATAGTCTTTGAATATGGCCACAACGGGACAAAGCTTTAACTAAGTAAACAACAAATCAAACAGCAACCATAGAGAAATAGACACCCATGACCAATGAAGAGTGTGGAGTCCGTAAAAAGATTCCCCGTGCGAGAGATGTATGCTCTCTATATATTTCAGTAATGGTGTACTTGTGCGTGAGAGAATTTCTCATATGGATATACTATTCATACTTTCAAATTTTGGTATTCATTTTTGTAATTTTGAAAAGTAATTCTGGCCACCTGTTTTAACTGCCCAGATCACACTATTTTATAACGCCAAGTTTTCTTACATTCGACTTGATGAGTGCCCTGTGTTTGGTTTGTATATATGTTGTTATCGTCCACTAGCTTAAGACACTAGTACGTTTGTCGGGCAAAGGATGACAGTGATTGTAAGATCACTTTGCCAGTTTAATTAATGTTTGTTGACAATCCCGCAACCATGACCAATGAAGACATGGATGTAGTGTTGCTCGACAATTAGCAAAGAATTCCACTCAAACCGGTGCTAGGGGCCGTCTTGAACTTACTATGAGGTATGAGCAAAGCTCATTGTTGAAGGCCTCATGATGACTTCAAGATGAAGAACAACAATAAAAGCGTTGTTCCTTTGCTTATTTTTTACCATGTATTTGTAGAGACTCTGTCTCATGTGCATTTACTCCATATCCTTTCATTCACCAATACCTACAAGAGGAATAAAATGACAGGTTGAGTGTAACATACCAACCATACAAAATTATAGTCCATAAATATAGCCACAACTGGAACAAGCTATATAACACAGCAACCCGGCAACAAATCAAACAGAAAACATAAGAAATAGACAATATCTACAAGAGGAATAAAATAGCAAATTGAGTGTAACATACCAACTAGAGGGATCGAAATCCTAAAATATAGCCACAACGGGATAAAGCTATGTCACAGCAACCCGGCATCAAATTAAACAGCAAACATACAGAAATAGACAATAGATACACGAAAAATATAATGGCAAAACAAGGTAATCGACAAAATTGATCAATATCATAACATAAATGTATAAGCCAATTGGCTAATATATCTATGATCATATTAGATTAATACTGTAAAACAAGTGTAATACCTATAAGAGGGAATAAATACCATAGTCCATCAATATGACACTACAAGTGTAATACACAGACAACACTCCACTAACATGGCAAAAATGATAGCATGTCTGCCGATAGAATAAAAAGCTAAACAAGTGTCAAGAATCATTATCAAAATGGCAAACAAAGTGAAATATACCAAAAATGCCGATTAATATCACAGTGAAATAAAAAGGCAACAAGAGGTTCTCAAGAGCCTGTATCGCTCACCTGGGACACGGCTGGCATATGCAGTTAAAATAATCCCAATGTTTTAAGGGCATTATTTTCAAATTTGTTAATAGACATTGATGTTATATTATCTTAAGTTTAACTATATTCCAGACTGGCAGGTACTTTGGATTTGGGTGCAGTTCTACTGTCACCTTTCTTGAAGGGGCCATTGAGTCTAATTTTGGTTCCACTTGACTAAATATTTTCAGAGGAGAACATTTTTAAATGCTTTATGATAGGCTTACGATAGGTCTCAAGGTTAAGCTATGTTCCCCACAGGGGCCATCTTGAATGCCATCCAGACGAGCCAGGCAAATTTTTCAAACGGGAACAACTATGGCCCGTTGTGACCAAGTATGTTTTCATTATTGGCCAAGTAATTTCAGGAGAAGATCTTTTAATGTTTTCCCAATCGTTCAAATGTTAAATCTGTTCCCCGCTGGCAGCCATCTTGTATACAGCAAATACTTGAAAAACAACTCTTTTGCAGGGTGGCAACCTAAAGACTATTGTGGCCAAGTTTGGTTCCAATTGGCCGAAAAGTTTCAGAGAAGATCTTTGAATGTATTTTCCCATAGGGTCCAATGTTAAAACTATGATCCCCGCTGGCGGCCATCTTGGATATAGCGCGGATCTGAAAAACAAGTTTTTTGCAGGGGACCATCTAAGGACTGTTGTGGCCAATTTTGGTTTCAATTGGCCCTGTAGTTTCAGAGGAGAAGATCTTTGAAAGTGTTTTCCCATAGGGTCCCATGTTAAAACTGCGATCCCCGCTGGAGGCCATACTGGATATCGCGCGGATCTGAAAAACATTTTTTTTTGCAGGGGACCATCTAAGGACTATTGTGATCAAGTTTGGTCTTAATTGGCCAAGTAGTTTCAGAGGAGAAGATCTTTGAAAGTATTTTCCCATAGGGTCCAATGTTAAAACTTGATCCCCGCTGGCGGCCATCTTGGTTATCGCGCGGATCTGAAAAACAACTTTTTTGAAGGGGACCATCTCAGTAAAGACTATTGTGGCCAAGTTAGGTTTCAATTGGCCCAGTAGTTTCAGAGAAGAAGATCTTTGAATGAAAAGTTTACGCCGGACGGACGACGGACGAAAAGTGATGGCAAAAGCTCACCCTGGCTATAGACAGGTGAGTTAATAAAAATGGTAACATGCCAAAAAGTCGAATCATACAACACTCCATTAATCTGGCAGAAAAATTGTTTTCCAGTAGAATATAATGCTAAAACAGTTGTAAACTATCAATAACATGAATCAATATAATAGTACATCGAAATGTCAAACAAAGTGTGACATACCAACAATGCCGATCAATATCGCAATCAAACATGGTAATAAAACTGCAACATGCCAACAAGATGAATCAGTATCATAGTATCAAATGGCAAATACATTGTAACATACTAACAAGACGTATCAATATCACACTAAAAAACCTGCGAGACGAATCAATATCATGGTACATCAAAATGGCAAACAAAGTGTAACTTACAAAAAAGACGGATAGATATCAGATCCCATCAGTATTGCATTTCAACAAATAAAAACAGTACAAATTACAAATAAGACACTCGCGAGCCACTACTCACTTTAAGTACACACGCTCTCAACTTTCAGCATCTTATTACATGCAAAAGTTTGAAAATGCATCCTACATTATGGCATGGCCATACAAAGTTTGCAGCAAAATGTATGATTGACTATTTACAGAAAAAACTTGAAGAAAATTATAATTTATTATACCAAATGCCAAAAATTGACGCAGTTGGTAGCATGAAGAAGGATTTTGTAAGGTCTAAAAATTATTTCAAATTTATTGCATGACTTTTCAACTTTCAGATTTTCATCACTCATCATTGCAGCGAAATGTTGGATAGAATATAACTCTGAAAAATGACTTATTCGGTAGACAGGAGGTAGTAACCAGGCAAAATCTACAACAAATCCCACCATATGGCATGATCATGCAAAACATGGGATAGAATTTCAAATTAGTATAAATAAGCATTGCAGAGATATCTGTCAAGACAAAAATTCTATAAAGTGAAAAGTGTTAGAATTTGACTAAGACGGTAAACAGGAAGATATATCTCAACAGGCTGACAATCTATACCTCAATATGACATATATAATACCAAGTTGGTGACAAAATTTCAAGCTTGTATTAGTAACCATTGCAGAGAGAATCTTGACGAAAATTGTTACGGATTGACGGGCTGAATCACGGACACAGGTAGAACAGCATACCCAATGAACGATGGCACTAACTACACAAACACAACAGTAGGACGAGGTCCTCCGAACGATTTAGATTCCAAATACTATAATAATAATTTTCATCATTAGACATTTATGGAGCAAGGATAAAAATAACTGCCCAGAACGACAACAAAACAAAGAGAATTTTAAGTTTTGAAAAAAAAAAATAATGTTATGTAATTTTTTAGTACTCTGACATATATTATCGTGTTTTATGTTGTATTCTATTAATTAAGACTGTGTTATTAACAGTTTCCGAATTATGATATGTATCACGGCGTTGTTAAAAGGTATATATATTTCCGCTCAAACCGGGGCTAGGGGCCGTCTTGAACTCACTATGAGTAATAAGTAAAGCTCATTGTTAAAGGCCTCATGGTGACTTCAATGTGAAGAACAACAATAACAGCGTTGTACAGTCTTAGTTTTACCATGTATTTGTAGAGACTTTGCCTCGTTTACATTTATTCCATATCCTTTCATTGGTAATATAAGTTAATGGAAGTAAAAAAAAACACTTTGGGATATACCATTTACATCTAACGTGAAAGACTTTATTGAACCCATTTGTATTGATACAAAAAGAGATTTTGCATTTTGTTTATAGATGTGTATCAACTATATAATTGTTTGGGCAGACAGTACACCCCAAACAAATAGTACAATGAACAAAGTACAAAACAATGCCTACACGTGCTGGTATGGATGAAATGTTAAAATGTTTTAATAAATAAAATGTTTACATAATGTTAAAATATCAATAAATAACAATAAATTAAGTTTACTTATGTTACATCTACTAAATCACTGATACAATGAACAAAACAGACTTATTGTATACATAGTAACCGACCTCTACTATAAATACTGTGACCAATCATTGATGATGCATTGAATGATAAAAAAATATCAAAAATGAACAATGATCTTGTGAATAAACAGGAGATGGCGACCAATGGCAGCCTGGTATACCCCGCTCATTGAACCCTGAATCAAAGTGGCAAGTGCAAATTTAATTGTATAGGGACACAATACAGTACAAGTGTGGACACAATACAAGTATTAAAACAATGATATAATCCTAGTAATCAACATGTTCAACTGTAACTGTATGCACAACAATTGAATCTGCCTTACATTTTCAAAAGAAATTGTGACGAAAAATTCCATATATTGTACAACAATGAAAAACAATGACGTCTCGGCAAACAGCAAGTGCGTACGGCGTAACCTTGAAATCCAAATATACGATAGATTGGACCATAAGGAAGCTCTTTGCAAAATAACAATTGAATCCCACTTACAGCTTCAGAAAAAAATGTAATGAAAAATTCCATATATTGTTCAACAATGAAAAACAATGACGTCTCGGCAAACAGGAAGTGCTTACGGCGTAACCTTGAAATCCGAATACACGATAGTTTTGACCATAATGAAGCTCTGTGCAAATTAACCATTGAATCCCACTTACAGTTTCAGAAAAAAAATGTGACGAAAAATTCTAAATATTGTACAACAATGAAAAACAATGACGTCTCGCCAAACAGGAAGCGCTTACTGCACAACCATGAAATCCGAATACTAAATAGATTGGATCATAAGGAAGCTCTGTGCAAAACATCATTTGAATCCCACTGTCAGTTTCAGAAAAAAATGTGACGAAAATTCCATATATTGTACAACAATGAAAAACAATGACATCTCGGCTAACAGGAAGTGCATTTGGCGTAACCTTGAAATCCGATTCCACGATAGATTGAACCATAAGGAAGCTCTGTGCAAATCAACAATTGAATCCCACTAACAGTTTCAAAAAAAAAATTGTGACGAAAAATTCCATATGTTGTACAACAATGAAAAACAATGACGTCTCGGCAAACAGGAAGTGCTTATGGCATAACCTTGAAATCAGAATACACGATAGATTGGACCATAAGCAAGCTCTGTGCATAACAACAATTGAATCCCAGTCTTACAGTTTCAGAGAAAATTGTGACGAAAAATTCCATATGTTGTACAACAATAAAAAAAATGAAGTCTCGGCAAACAGGAAGCACTTATGCGGTAACCTTGATATCTGTATATACACATCGGACCATCATGAGAAAGCTTTTGCCAAAATATGATTTCATTCTGTAAAGTAGTTGCTGAGAAAAGTGTGGTTACGGACAGACGAACGAACGAACGGAGGTAAACCAGTATACCCCCCTTCTACGTAGCGGGGGGTATAATTACCAAATGATACATTGAATAAATTAACTAATTTAGCTATAAATAGCTCTATGACAAATAATGACACAACGAATGAACAGATGAATGAAACAATGAATGAATAAATGAACGAAAGAATGAATGAATTAATGAATAATTGAAAAGGAGTAAATGAATAAATCAATCAATTAACCAAACAATGAAATTATGAAAAAATGAACGAATCAATAATGAAAGACAATTAAAAAATATATATCTTAAAGTTATAACAGTTGGATTTTGAAAGACTTTATACTATGGATAATAACAAGCACAAACCTATTACAATGGATGTACTTAATTTTGTAACTATCGGATGTATTGTGTCGAAATATCCTGAAACTTTTAACAAATGATGACTTTCTGACTCTTTTCAAGAATCTTAATCGCACTATAACTATCCATTTCCGAGACACCTTTAAAACGCTTGAGTTCGTTTTAATTTGATATCCGAAACATTATTGAATACTGGTGGTTTGGAAACTCTGGAGCTGTTCAAACTTGAAACACTCGCTGGGCTGTCAACGGACATAGGTGTTGGCATGCTATCATATGTTGTCTGAGAACTTAATGAAGTTGAAACAGTCCTGCCAGAGCCTGAGGATCCAGATGACGTTGAGGGTGGAGATGAAATATTCCTGGTATATCTTGGAGATCGAGGTGCAAATGAATTATTCGATGCAGGTTTAATTCTTGATCTCTTTTCATAATAACTATCATATTCGTCCTCATATCCTCCATAAAAATAATGGAAATTTTGTACCTCTGGATAAAAGAGAACAGCGGCGATAATTGTCAAGATTAGAGAAACGAGTGTTAATCCATAAGACCAACCTATTGAAAAATTTGACAAAAGGGCAAATATCCAAAGAATACTTCCGGCGAATAGTAATGCAGCTGAAATGATAAAGAATAAATTAATTCATATGCACAAGTTTCACATGATAGGAGTTACGGAATTGGGAGAAAACGGGCTTGGTCTTCCAGAAATCGAAGTCATTGCCGTTGAAGGGGTTAAACTACTCAGTCCTGTCGAGGGAGGATATACACTACTAATACCCCCTGTCGAAGGCGGATAACCTATTGTGGATCCTGTGTAAACCCATCTTGTAGGTTGGACAACCTCAGACCGAAGGTCTTTTCTTGTCGGTGGAGGGCTAGGACTGGGGCTACGAGGTGGGGGTTCATCACTGCAACAATCACAGTCACAGTTACAATCAGCACAGCAACCTCCCCCAGCCCCATAACCACAAAATCCAGCACAAACATTAGAGGAGTAATATCCGGAACTTGAATAAGACGAACACCATCCAAGCTCTGGTATGAGTAATAATCCTGCTATTAATGCCAATATTGCAGCAATGATAACCATACCACACGACCATGCTACACTGAAATTACTTGGAACGTACGCCAGCCATATAAATATCCCTATCATGGCAACTCCAGCTAGAAAGAAAAGAAAAACTAGTTGTAGGGTGACTGTTTGAAATGAATTAATTAGGGCACTATCCGGTTATATCTACTCCAGGTTTCGTATTTTGCATCCAAGGCATGGGAATCGAGGAATGGTTCACTAAAGCAGGATTACAAGCGTACATTCCAAGCATTTCTACAAGGGTAAATCATTAATGTTAATCAAATAACAATTAATAGAAGCAATAGAGGTAAAGAAAGTTATAGGGATAAGAAGTTACATATATATATATATATATATATATATATATATATATATATATATATATAATTTTTCATATAATAAATAGATATATATTTCCGAAATTCATACTCATACCTTTTTCCTCGTGTGCGCCATTTTAGATTTTTATGTTAAGAATATGAATGAATTGAAACATGATGATATTGATACGATTTTAAACAAACAGAATCTCCCAAACTAGAGATGCGTGTAAAAAAATATGCAGGATTAACAGGAATGTAATTTCTGGAAAAATAAATTAAAATGATGCCAATTGACATTTTGTTCTTTCCGAAAAATTCAAAAATTGCAGAATCTAGTCGGTCTTGGGTCAAAAATTGCAGATTTTGAACAAAAAAATAGGTAAGATTCTTAATCTATTCTTTTTTTTAATTTACATCGAACATATTCTTGTTTGACGAAACATTTCAAAGGTCCTGACGACTGAAGCGCTTCTAAAGCCGACGTTATCATCAGTTGTTTTCATTCTTTAATTTTATTTAGCCATTACAAACACTTCAAGTCAAAGAGCAACAATAAAAGAATAGTTTAATTTTCCATATATAATTTGGGATTGCGTCTCATGTATCATTATACTCTTCGTGTTTTCATAAATGCTTTGTATGTAACAGAAAAATATTGTTATGCATGAGTACATATGGTATGATGATTTTTTCATGTCTTGTAGCTTTTTGACATGATGTTTGATTCGAAGTCTCGCTCGAGATTTAAAAAAAAAATAATAATATACACATAAAAATGGTGCATGGTGTAATAACCATCAATTTTGACACTCACCTGTGATAAAGCACATTACCATACAAAATACTGCAAAGTTATAGGAACGAGCACCTGCTGCAAATACATAGATCCCCAACAGAACTGGTGTAGTGAGGAATAATAATAAGGCCATTATCTCGAAAGCTTGGGTGGCTTTGAAATTATCTAGAAATAAAAACATGGTAGTTAAAGCAAAGTAAATTATTCTAAATTCACAGTAAATTAAAGGCAAATATTGTAAATTTTCAACAGATTCCGCGTATTGACCCACAGCCCACTACCTGAAATATCTATACATTATAGTTTCCCTGGTTGTGTTGTCTGCATATTTGGGGAATGGTGGAAATAACACAATTACTGAATAAAATTGTCAAGAGACGAAATTCCGACGACAATTAAACAAAACAGGTAGAAAATAGCCGGAGAAATTGTCAGTCATAGTGGTCCAGACTTGGTGCAAGTATTTCAAAAGAAAAGGTAGGTTTAACCGGATTTATGGCACCCAACCCCTTCCATTGCGGTAGTGTCCGGTACCAACTCACCAGCAATTGCCTTTGAAGGTCACAAACAGTTCATCCCAGTACTATGAAAAAGATGAATCTTGATTCACAGTCCGAAACGAAACATTATTTTTTTTTCACATTTCTATTAAACAACTTTTTAATGATCATATGAGACTGGATTTTTGAAGCTTTGATTTTTTAATGAAAAAGTCTGTATAATTGGCGTTAGGTCTAGTGTGACGAATCAACCATGAAAGCAGGAGAAGTTGGTATATTAGTGTTAGAGAAATTGATAATTTTGAAATTAACATTTTCATTATCAAAGATATAGCAAGATTAATTGCATAAAAAGTTGATATGGAGACTGACCAAACAGAGCAGAAAAGTCTTTTATACCAAATATTGCTGAGATAATTGTAACAGGTAAATTTTGTTAGGGCTCATATAAAATTTTCAGCACTTCCTTCATTTTGGCCAAGGTTTCAATAGTAGATCTGAAATGCACAAGACAGGTAAGTGGCAAACCGACTAAAAACTTGGCAAAACAGAGATATCATACAAAAACAAACAGAAATTGACAAGTACCTTAAAAGGGATCATAGGCATGACCGCTTTGCACGACGTAATTTGCATTGTAAGTGGAAAGTTAGGCCTATGTGTAATGGTCTGGCAACAAGAGCTGTCGCTGAATGGCAGCCAGTTATACCCCGCTCATTGAACCCTGAATCAATATGTCAAGTGCAAAATTAAGTCTGTGTGGACATAATACAGGTGTGGACACAGTACAAGTGTGGACACAATACAAGCATTTACAAAGTTGCAGAGAAAAATGAGATGCAAATAATCTGAGAAGGATGCAGGGCATAAAGATGGAAATTGGGTTAGTCATTACACAGGAAGTGGTATTTCAATATGGTTGAAAAGGGAAAAACTCAGAAGAATCCCCCATACTGAAGCTCCATGCTAAATATCAAGTTTCTTTGATATGAGGTTGCTGAGAAAAGTATGACAAAAAGTGACATTTTGAAAATGTAGGTAAAAAACGCACCAAGTCCGTAAACTGGAAGTCGTGCAGCAATATGGCCAAAAAGGGGAGACGCAATAACCTAAACAATACTGACGCTGCATGCAAAATATCAAGTAGCTGTCATGTGCAGTTACTGAGAAAAATGCAACGAAAAAGTCACAAAATGAAAGTCAAAAGGCACAAAGTCGGTAAACAGGAAGCGGTGATTCGATATGGCCAAAAAGGGGAGGCGCAGTATAGGACACCATACTGATGCACCATACCAAATATGGAGTGGCTGTCATGTGTAGTTGCTGAGAAAAATTAAACGAAAATAATCACAATTTTGAAAATAAAAGTTAAAAAGGCAAAAAAGGTCAATAAACAGTAAGAGGTGATTCCGGATTCGGCCGAAAAGGGTAGGCGCAGTATTAGACCCCATACTGATGCACAATACCAAATATCAAGTGGCTGTCATGTGTAGTTGCTGAGAAAAATGCGACGAAAAAAATCACAATTTTGAAAATGAAAGTTAAAAAGGCACAAAGTCGGTAAACAGGAAGTGGTGATTCGATTCGACTGAAAAGGGGAGGCGCAGTATAATTCCATACTGATACACAATACCAAATATCAAGTGGCTGTCATGTGTAGTTGCTGAGAAAAATGCGACGAAAACGTCACAATTTTGAAAGTTAAAAAGGCACAAAGTCAGTAAACAGGAAGTGGTGATGCGATATGGCCGAAAATGGGAGACGCAGTACAGGACCACATGCTGAGGCACCATACCAAATATCAAGTGGTTGTTATGCGTGGTTGCTGAGAAAATGCGATGAAAATATGTGTGACGGACGGACGGACAGAAGTAAAACAGAATACCCCCTCCTTCGGAGCGGGGGTATAATAAATATTCTACTGACATATGTCGACGAAGTTACTGGTTATAAATACTCTTCTGAAATCTGTTGAGGAAGTTACTGGCAATAAATACTCTACTGAGAGCTGTTGAGGAAGTTAATGGTAAAAATTATACTCTACTGAGATCTGTTGAAGAAGTTACTGGCAATAAATGCTCTACTGAGATCTGTCGAGGAAGTCACTGGTAATAAATACTCTACTGAGATCTGTCGAGGAAGTTACACGTAATAAATACTCTACTGTGATCTGTCGAGGAAGTTACTGGTAATAAATACTCTTCTGAGATCTGTCGATGAAGTCACTGGTAATAAATACTCTACTGAGATCTGTCGAGGAAGTTAATAGTAATAAATACTCCACTGAGATCGGTCGAAGAAGTTACTGGTAATAAATACTCTACCGGGATGTGTCGAGAAAGTTACTGGTAATAAATACTCTACTGAGATCTG
>MJUU01030762.1:69851-89314 GCA_002080025.1 Modiolus philippinarum
AATAAATACTCTACTGAGATCTGTCGAGGAAGTAACTGGTAATAAAAACTCTACCGAGATGTGTCGTTGAAGTTACTGGTCATAAATTCTCTACTGAGATCTGTCGAGGAAGTTACTGGTAATAAATACTCTACTGAGATCTGTCGAGGAAGTTACTGGAAATAGATACTCTACTGTGATCTGTCGAGGAAGTTACTGGTAATAAATACTGTACTGACATCTGTCGTGGAAGTTACTGGTAATAAATACTCTACTGACATCTGTCGAAGAAGTAACTGGTTATAAATTCTCTACTGAGATCTGTCGAGGAAGTTACTGGTAATAATTACTCTACTGAAATCTGACGAGGAAGTTACTGGTAATAAATACTCTTCTGAGATCTGTTGAAGAAGTTACTGGTAATAAATACTCTACTGAGATCTGTCGAGGAAGTTACTGGTAATAAATACTCTACTGAGATCTGTCGAGGAAGTTACTGATATAACATACTCTACTGAGATCTGTTGAGGAAGTTACTGTTATACAACAAGTAAATAATTTTTAGAATGTTGGATACCTGAATTGGAATCATTTATTTTATGATAAATCTGTGATAGATATAGGGTTGACAGATTGCTTTTTAGCATCTATGTCTCATTTGGAGGAACCCTTTAGTCAACATTCATATAAAGAGTGAAAAAAGGTCCTTTGAACTTCAAAGGGGGTTTTAATAAATTTTTTGAGGGACATCAAAATGACAAGGGAAATTATGCTACTATGACTACAGAATATAATTAGCCATACCAGGAATGAATGAAACAGTTCAAAACTTACCATTTTTATACGACGATGGAACATTTTGGGTGTCGCATGTTCCGGAAGTGCAAGTTTGAAGTTTCCACAGTCCTACACTAGTAACTGTGGTGCTGTCATTCTGCATCCAATACATTGTAGCGAATCCGACAATAAATAATATTACAGCAATACACATTATTATGAAAGACCATTTCGCCCATCCTGTAGATGTCCCACACACAGCCATACCGGTATTTTCTTTTCACAAATCTCGTAATTTTTTGACAAATTATATTATATCTTCATTTTTAACAAGTTCTCAAAAATAAAAGGGAATTTTCGGCAGCGGATTCCATCCTTTGAAAGTTTTCTTCGTATAAAATCCAAGAACTTTTCAAATGAAAGCCTTAAAATAATATAATTAAAACTTCAATATTGTGGGACCAACGAGTTTCTTTACATCTTTCTCTGTAACCTGTTATTTCACAAATACAACACCAAGACTAGACGAAGATGGACTGAATTTTGTGAAAGGACGTCATTTAAACATATTATTGAAATTATATAAAAGGGTAGAATTTTAAATCTACTTATTACGTTATGATAGCTACATATCCATTAAAGCATGTTATTCATAATAAAGAGGTCTTTCATATTGAATTTCAATATAAAATGTCAAATGGAAATTACAGAAGTTGAAAAGAATCACAGTTCAGTATTTATTTGAAATGTTTTGTAAAGACATCAGAGTATTAAAGATGATTAAAATGGATGTATTATAATTTTGTGTATAATATTTTTTAAAGTTGTTAAATGAAGTATGATTTTTAGTGTATGGATACTGTGGAAAGTTGTTTACCAATATACATTGTATAAGAAATTCAAAACCATTGCTTATGAATATAGATTTAGATATAATTTTAACTATGATGGAGTAAGTCGTTCATTGTTGAAGCTGGAGATACTTCCGATCGGCTGAATATCATTGATGTCATTGGTGTAAATATTTATAAACTAGGTACTAAAGGTTGGGTGCCAACAGTACAAATCAATGTTATTGACGTGATATTGGAGCGTCTGTACTTAAATAATTGCCGAGTTATACTTAAAATTTTTATTAATGGCACTTATATTAAACGAGAGCTCTATTTTGTCACTTATACGTAAGGCCCTTGTATTCCCATTTTAGTTGTTGAGAGTATTTAAATGAGCAATTTTTGGCTCGGTGAACCTTCAGAATCAACAAATTAATCTCAGAGGTGAACTACTTGATCCTGTATTTACAAAATATCTTGGAACCGACTTACAGTTTTGTAGGAGTTGCTAAGTGGCTATTTTGGCTCATTGAATCTCTTAAAAAATCAGAAGTGTCCAAACAGGCGGTCAGCTTCATATGGTAGGGAGAATTTTCTGTTAAAATGTTTTCCAGTTGGTGGGCGTCTTAAATGAAGTACCAACCTATCAAGTACCTTTTCTCTTTTAAATGGAATAGTAATTTTTGAGAAAAAGTTCTTTGTATGTGTTTTCCAATGGGTCTAATGTTAAAACATGTTGCCCTTTGGAGGCCATCTTGATAGAAGTGCCAAATACTTTTTTTTTACGAAAGGAACCATCGAATTACAATTGTGACTATGATTGGTTATAATTGGACTAGTAGTTTCTAACAAGACCTTTGAATGTGTTCTCCATAGGGTCCCCGGTGGTGTTTATCTTGGATGAGGTACTGACGTGACGGATATCTTTTTTTTTTGCAATGGACCATCTAAGGGCCATTGTGGCTAAGTATGTTCTAGTTTGACTGGCTGTTTCTCAGAAGGTCTTTGAATTTGTTAACATATGGATCAATTTTATACTATGTTCCTTGCTGGTGGCCATATTGGATGGGATACAGACCTGCCAGATACTATTTTAAAGGGACCACCTAAAGATCATTGTGAATAAGTTTCAGCGATCTTTGAAGGTAAACCTACAGATAATGCTAAAAAGACCAACGGACTATAAATGATTGCAAAAGCTCACCGTGTCAAATACTATTATCAAGTCAATATTTTGGTGTCAGCTTGAAGTTTTGCAACAAAGAATATAGATGTGGAATATGAAAGCCTCATACCTTATTATTCAGTAGATATACCCAATGAATGATTTTAAAATTTATAACAAAGAATACAAAATTTCCATTGAATGAAACACCAAAAGTTAAAGTCTTTTAAAGTAGGGCACATTCCAAGGTCAAGATTACGAGTTGCTAATGTAAAGGTTTTATCACTAAAATACATATGTATGTGAAGCATGAAAGCAACACTATTTACCATTCACAAGAAACATCAAATGTTCAAGTTTTAAACTTAGTAATAGAAAAACAAATGCCAAGGTCAAGGTAAATATTTTGCTACTAGTTGAAATGTATTATTACAAGAATATGACAAAGAAAAACACTACTACAAACATTAAAAAGATATAAAATATGAAGGTTTAAAACACATATGGCTCTTGTGAGTCTGAGTTGCTACCCTGGGGCTGGGCTCAATATTTATACACCTATTTAGCCACTTGAGTTTGGTTTTATCTCATTAAACATAAAATTACTATGTTGCTTCAACAGGACACATTTTTAAAGGGGACCATCGAAGAACTGTAATTTATTGGCACAGTAATTTCAGAGTAGATCTTTAAAAGTGTTAGAATCTTTGAAGCCTGGTAAACCTTACTTTACACCTATTACTTTACACCTTACTTTAAAACATTTCAAATATTTATGTCACAGAATGTAGGAAATTTCTTAAACAAAAAGTTTTTGCAAGAGGGCCTTTCATACATCATTCCTGTACATACCGGTTAATTTTTTGTTAATAGTTTGAGAGTTGATAATAAATTCCATGAGGACATGCATCATCTGCTCTGATATTGATCTAGGAAACACAAATAAGGGGTTTAAAACTGCGCATCATTCTAGCACATCTGGCAACAAAAGGCGCTCAAGAGCCTGTACCACTCACCTTGACCATGTCTGACATAGAAAGATGAATGGCATTTCCAACTAAGGGGTCAGGGCCAACATCTGAACATGGAATCAGTATGTACTCCTCAAAATGCAACTGCATGTCAAATATCAAGTAGTTAGGACTATTGGTACAGGCTGTACAAACAGCTTGCTAAAACCAGAGGCTCCCAGGAGCCTGTATCGCTCACCTGGTTGTAATTTTCCACAATCAAGCTTACATTGTAAGTTATACAGTTGAACTTCAGTCTCTCCAACTTTGGTAGCTCAAATACAACCAATATCTTGAACTTGAAGTCTGATTATGTTTAACTATATATCTTTGTTGGGCTTTTTTGACAAAAACATTNTACTACTGAAAGCTTAGATCAAGAGGAATCCAAAGAAAAAAATCCCATCGAAATCCGATGAAAAATAAAGATTTGACATATTTAGAAAAATTGCAATTTTGACCCCTTTGACCCCTTGTAGCTCGGAAACAGTAAGAGCTACGTCAAATTTGTTGACATACTACCGAAAGCTTAGATCAAGAGGAATCCAAAGAAAAAATCCCAACGAAATCCGATGAAAAATAAAAATTCTACATAAACTGCAAATTCGCAATTTTGGCCCCGTTTGGCCCCTCATAGCTGGGAAAGGAAACAAGTTATCAAAAATCTAATAACTCAGCACCATATTAATTTTTCATAAGGAATCCATTGAAAAAAACTGCATCAAAATCGGACTAAAAATAAAAAATTTATTTTTTTGGAGATTTGCCCCTGTTGGGCCCCATTTATCTCGTAAGCGGTACATGCTACGTGAAATCCGTTGGCATACTCCAGATTGGAAATTTTCTCAGGAGCACACTGAAACAAACCCCATCAAAATCCAATAAATAATAAAGATTCTACAGTCAAATATGTAAAATCATCAAATTTAACCCTTTTTGGCCCCTTTTTTAAAAACGGGTGGGGCCACAACAACCAAAACTTAGCCAAGCCTTCCTTTTGTGCCAAGGACCATTGTATTAAAATTTCATAAGGATTGGTCAACTGAAACTTAAGTTATTGACCAAAAACAAAAGTGTCTACAGACGACGACGACAACGACGACGACAGCACCATACCATTATACGACCGCAAAAATTTTTGCGGCCGTATAATAAAATAAATTAAAAGTTTGAAAATTTTACTCCAAGACGGGTTTTCAGATTTTCTTCAAAATTGCAGGGCGGGTAGATCTTGCCATGCTGATCATTTTTACCCCATGTCAGATTTTTGATATCTGTAACAGTTTTTGAGTTTTTGGCAAAAAACTGCAATTCACCCCTATGTTCTATTTTTAGCAACGGCGGCCATGTTGTTTGACTGCGGAACTTATCGAACACAATTTTGAGAAGCCATACCCTAGTGATGATTCAGGTCAAGTTTGGTGTCATTTGGTCAAGCGGTTTCAGAGGAGAAGATTTTTGAAATTGTTGGCAGACGGACGACAGACGAACGACAGACGCATAGTGATGGCAAAAGCTCACATGGCCTTTTAGGCCAGGTGAGCTAAAAATAACATGATCATTCATGCATGACTTACGGGCCAGGGCCACCATCTGGGCATCAAATCAGTATGTATTCTCTAAGACGCAACTGCAATTCAAATATCAATTGGCTAGAACTACTGGCACAGGCTGTACTAACAGCTTGCTAAAAATGAAAAGTGATCGTTCATGCATGACTCAGGGGTTGGGGCCATAAACTAAGTAGGGATTTGAGTTGCACTCATACTAATGCTACTGCACATCAAATATTATGAACCTAAAACTACCTTAATTTTGTTAATTCTCAATGGTTTCCATTGTCGACACTGCCGCTGCTGAAAACACTATCCCAATGTCTCACTTTTGCAACTTTATGTCGCAGGCAAGACAATAAACTATGTTCCTGCTGGTGGTCATCTCAAATGAGGCACTGATCTGCAGGATACCTTTCTTAGAAGGGACCATCTAAGGACCATTATGACTAAGTTTGTTTAATAATTTGTTTTATAATTTGACTGGCAGTTCCTATGTAGATCTTTGAATGTCTTTAACAAAGGCTCCAACGTTAAAACTATGTTCCTGCTGGTGGCCATCTTGGACAAGGTACGAACATCTTTTTTGGATGGGACCATCTAGGGACCATTGCGATTAAGTTTGGTTCTAAATGGACTGGTAGTTTCTGAGAAGAAGATCTTTGGATGTCTTTTCCATAGAGTTGAATGTTAAAACTATGTTCTCAGCTGGCGGTCATCTTGAATGAGGTTTGAACCTGAGGGATACCTTTTTTGGAAGGGACCATCCAAGGACCATTGTGACCAAGTTTGGTTCTAATTGAACTACCGGTAGTAGTTTCTGAGAAGAAGATCTTCGACTGTCTTTTCCCATAAGCTCCAATGTTAAAACTATGTTCCCTGCTGGCGGCTATCTTGGATGAGATACGGGCCTGCCTGATATCTTTTTTTGAAGGGACCATCTAAGGACCATTGTGACTTAGTTTGCTTCTAATTGACTGGCAGTTTCTGAGGAGAAGATCTTTGAATGTGTTTTCCATTGGGGCAGATATTAAAAACATGTTCCAGGCTGGAGTCCATCATGGACGAGGTATGAACCTGTCAGATACCTTTTTTTGGAAGGGACCACCTAAGGACCATTGTGACCAAGTTTGGTTTTAACTGGACTCGTAGTTTCTGAGAAGAAGATCGTTGAATGTCTTTACCCATAGGGTCTAATGTTAAAACTATGCTCCCTGCTGCAGCCATCTTGGATGAGGAACAGACCTGCCAGATACAATTTTTAAAGGGGACTATTGTGACCAAATTTGGTTCCAATTGGCCCAAGGGTTTCAGATGAGAAGATCTTTGAATGAAAAGTTTACGACCCATGGAATACGGATGCCAAGTGATGGCAAAGGTCACTCTAGCATAGCCAGGTGAGCTAAAAATGGAAATAGGTATGGGAATGTTGGTGAAATGATTTTCCATGTCGTATAATAGTCAAAATTGATCAAATATGCCACTGTAACCATGCAGAATATTGAACCTTTTCAACATACTTCAGTTCTATAGAGGGGGAAAATCCTGTTCTATTAAGGGGAAGATAATTTGTATAGAAATAAAAAGAAAAATAAAGTTTTTCGCCTTTTATTCAAAAATAAGTTCAGTGACCCCTAAATTTTTTTCAGGCAAATCAAAGGCAAGATTATCAACTAAAAATTTGTGAAATTAAAAAAAATTCTATTTGATGTAACTCAAGTTAATTTAAGGTTTGTTAAAATTCGCAAATTTTCCCTATCATCTCAACCAAAAAAGCTAAAAATTTACATGACAAGTTTTATGTTTCTATGGCTAGTGTTCCCAATTTTTATTTATTTCTGATATGCTCTAATAACAAAGTATAAGTCTTGAAAATATCAGAAAATTCTATCCGACAGTTTTAAGACCCCTGTACCACCTTAAATCAGAAATCAACAGACCTAGAATGGGTAAGTGCAATATGGAACTCCACACTCAAGTCACTTACAAATTACATATGTTTCTGAGAAAAGTGTTAGGAAATTTGTAGTACTGACAGTATAAAATATCAGATAATGAATGCAAAGTGGTGGGAGGGAGCAAACACTGACCCTTAGGGTTAAAGATGTTAAAATTCTTATAAAAGATTTGTGACCAACTATTTCACACCCTTTGGATTTTCTAATACCATAAGATATTGTAAAGTGTTCTATTCTTCAGACTCAGGCATATTAAAACAATATAAAACTGAATCATATTTAATATGTAACAATTCTCATTGTATGTATTTAATTCAAATAAATAAGAACAAATTTGTCACTTGATAAAATTATCGGCATAATGAAATAAAATGTTAAATTTCTCCAACATTCTGGTCATACAATAACAAGGTATAAAATTACTAAAAAATTTTCTCCAATTATAATCCAACAAATACAAATGAACAAAAAGGTCCTTTATTGGACTGAATATGGAAATTAAGAAACAGGTGATTTCTTTATTACACTGCATACCGTATATCAGGATTGTTTTGCATGTGTTAAATTTTCGCTATATTCTGAGGTGATCATCAGGCACAAATTTTGCAATAAAACACAATTATAAACACAGCAAATATTTGACTGACTTGGTCTTGCACCAAAATTGCAAACCAAAGCCAAGACGAAAATAACCTTATTTACCTTATCAACAGAGTGAAGATTGTTGTAAACAAACATGTATAAGATCAGCATAATGGCAAAAAAATCTCTAAACCAATCACAAAGTTGGAGTACAGTGATAATCATATGATACAAGAACTGAGAGATGTGGAGTATATGTACACAAGATTTAAGATTTACAGTATAAAAAGAAAATTGAATAGAGATAAATAAAAATGTCACAATTGAGAATCAATCTAATTTGATTAAACAATTGCAGAAATTATTCTCCCATAAGTTTTATTCAGAGCTTTATCAAAAAACATTTTTTATTAATATTCATTGCAGCTGATTAGTTGCTACTTTTATTACAGGTATAAAATAGAATTTTTACAATATATCAAGATTTTAAAATGCGCCTTTAATTTATAAGAATGTTCCTACATGTTTACTTAAATTGTGAAGTCATCTCAAAGGCTCATAAGACGTCCAAATTTTAGCCAGTGACAATACAACATTTATCTAACTGAGAAAACTGGGTAAATTACTGCTATATAGAAAATAATTTAAGCTTTTTTTTTTACTTTTTTCTTTGTCTTGTATAGAATTAATCAAACTCTGATAATTTCTAAATTTTGTTACTGCTTAATGTTTAAAGGAATGGGACAGGTTGTATCCTCCAATAAGAATTAAGCTGATAACAGTTTGTTTATAATATTCCTCTCTTTAAGCATGAATAACGAATTTCAGACCGATTATTTATAAGCATTTATTTAATTTGCAGCTTATTGAATTGAGTATGCATTTTCAGTCCTAAAGAAAATGTGAAAACATACAATCATCATTTCTATAGTGGAATATTTCATAATATTTCTGCAACATTCATTAAAATTACTATAAAACAATAAAATTCACATCTCAAATTTCTAAAATCTGATGACATAAACAATAAGCACCAATATTAAAGCAACTATTTTTTGTACAAAATATGACTATCTCCCCTATCACAACAATACAATTAACTAAGGCACTTGATTCATTCATCACTTAAATATAGGACTTGATAATATACATGTATATATATGAGAATTATTTAGAAAACAATGTGTTTCTTTTATATGATATCTAATTATAAAAAAATATAACTTCATTCTATACTGTCAAGCAAAATCTAATCGTTGTATTTCACTAAATGGACAGATTCAAAAACACCACTGTATTATGAGTTTAAAATTGGTCCAAACATTTTTAAAAATGATGCTAAGGTTGTGTAATGTTGTTTACTAGGTTTGTAGTTGAATTTGTAATTGGTCCATTCCATCACTGAAGAGAATATGATATGGAGACGGACTGAATTTTATTCATGTTTCTTCCCAATTCTATAGAATACCAGTATGTTTTACACAAATATATGATTTACCCTTTTTAGAAAAAAACACTTCCCAGAAATACAAATTGTGCAATTCGCTGTTCAGAAACTGGCGCACAAACAATAGGTTTTCAACTCATGATGTTAAGTTATTTACACTTTTGACCAATCAAAATATTCTGGTGCACACTCTACCCATAATGCTTTCCCTTCTGAACAAGCATACTTGGTAACAGTTCCTTTTCTTTGGTGTAATTACTGGTTCCCTGTTTGTTACAGCAATGATAACAGCCATGTTCATATATTTCCTTGCAAAGAAATTAAATAAGTCTTGGCTATATCAGTTTTGCTTACTTTCAGAATAATTTCAACCTAAATTAAAAGTTTGATATAAACAAACATAACTGACATATTGAAAGACGAAATAGAAGTGAATCAGCCATAATACCCAGATGGAAAATTATTATTTCTCTTTGTCTAATTTTAGAATCAAATTCATTCTGCTTGGAGAAAAACATTTTAAAAATGGTTAAACAATTGCTATTCTAGCATACAAGTACACAATAACATCCTATCTTCAATATTTCAGGAAAAGATTTATCAATAGTTAGTCACATAGATACTGAATTTTATAAATTTTACAACACAATTCAATCACTGTAATGTTATCAAATCTGTTAACAGTTATAAAATTCTTAAACACTGATGAATATGGAGTTTTCCACAACAGATTTAATCTTATAGAATCTTGTAATCTTACAAGATACAATGACTAGTTAGACTTGTTTGAATCATATGAACAAAATAAAATGCCTTTTGTATACACAGAGTAGATATGAACACAAGATATTTTTTTCCCTACTAGTTTTATTATAACAAGAAAAATCCACAACATTCTCTAGCTTCAAAGACAACCCAAAAGATAACAGTATACTACATACAGAGTTCATAGTGAAAAAATACATGTTTGACATTTAGAACAACTTCTGTCTGGTGATATCTTATTTTAAGTACAATTTATTTTATATACAAATAACAACTCTGTTATTTTGTTATCTATTATCAAATACACTTGATGGTTGATAGCTGTTAAGTTGATGACAAGAGTAAGAAAACAGGTCTGGGACGGAGAAGATGACAACAAGATGAAATCTACCTGCTTCATTGTTGCTATGGGAATTTTTTTTATCATATTGTGTATAACAAGAGGTTGTATTCAAGTTTTTTTCGGTCACTGACAGTGTTTCCTGTTATCTTTTCATTCTTTTGTATTTCTTGGAAAACTAAGAACATAGAAAACAGGGAACTACTTTTGAAGCGTGAAACTTGACAGGTGTGGATAGTTTACATTACATATAGTTCTATCATATTTCTGACTTCCTATGTCTTATGCATCCCATTTCAGACCATTTCAAGCAAGGCAACTACACATTTTGATCTAAACTAGATTAATTTTTTCATTACAACTACCCATACTCTGTTTAAAGGATGTTATAAAATTTAACATGCAGAACATGCCAAGTTACTGAGGAGAAATTTGCAGTAAATAACAGATGATATATTTATCATGTTTATCAGAAGAAAACACTGTCCTCCTCTAATTCCAGATTGTCTAAAATATTTCAACAATAATTAAGTTTTGACACAAACCATCATTTTGAATAAGAAGGTATATATCCATAAATCTCATAAACAGACATGTATGAAATATTTTCTTTTCAAATAAACAATAATTGTTCTCAAATCATGGGTTTAACCCCGGCAATTTAGTTCCATCTTTCATTCAACAAAGGGAAGTTAAACTTTCAACCATACAAATACAAAAATACATAAAAATACTTAACAATATGTAACAATTCGATATCAAAGATCACAGTAATTTACTTTTTTGATTAAAATCTCCTTTCAAGAACAATCAGTAATGTGTCTTCGGTCTTGGTATCGGGTGTAAAAGTTTGATACGATCAGCCTTTAACACAGGTAATTCACTTCGTGTATAAAAGTCTATCATTTCAGGAACTGTTGGAAATGGTTTACTGTTTTCACCAAGAATATACATTCCACCTTCAAGACTGATTCGTAAGTGCATCGGCATTCCTCCAATTCCCCTGTAATTAAAAAGTTGTGATTGTTAAACCTATTTACATATACAAGTATGCAGTGATGAGCAGATTAACCAAAAATGACCTGTTTATAAATACCAAATAATGAACAAATAACACATAGATTATGGCATGCCCCCATAAAAGATTTAAGACTGCCAATATGGAGTTTTAGTAACAACATCTGTGTCTGTAAATGTTTATGACGACAATGATCTAGTTTTTGGTAATATCCATCTTCACAAAGCTCTTATTTGTCTAAATAAAGAAGTAAAGTAAAGAACTTGGTATGTCAGTCATGAGACTGGCAAATTTTATTTTCTGTCGGTCCTAAATATATATTTGCCGAAACTATGTAAAACAAAGCAACAAACAGCAGCCCTTTTTTTGCAAGTCATAATGGGTCTGTAATAATCTAAAGTGGAACTTCCATGGCTCAAACAAGGGACTGATGAGAATACTTCGAGTTGGAGGGGTGTTTGAGCTTTCGAGGTCAAACTATGTTTAAACTTGAACAAAGGGACCAGAAAATAGGTTATAGGCATCCATAGTGTTAAAGCTATTGCAGTTCGAGCCATCGAACTTCAACTGTATAACTATGCAGGATCTGGGATGTTTTGCCTGTTAGGACCTACAGGATTGACAATTTTTCACAGAAACTCTGGTCAAGTTTCACATATATTTTTAATGTGACATTTATCTGATATGACTTACTTCAACGACAATGAAAATACATTGGCCTGTGTTTCACTCCGTCGTACCAAGTAACTTCCTTCTTTATGTATTCTTAGTAAGTCTTCTGCATCCTTTCTGGCTATCTTACCATGATAAAACCTAAAATAACAAAATCATATTTCTTAGTAAATCTTCAAGTGAAAACCTCAAATGACAAAACTTTGAGGTCCTAAGTTAATATTCTGTATCTTAAGTGGCTTAGCATGATAAAACCTGAAATGATCATTATTTTACATGTAAAATAGAATACAGAAAAACATGAACTGTTGTGAAGTCTACAGTTGAATTTCGATGGCTGGAACTGCAATAACTGGAACACCATGGATGTCTTGGAACCTTTCCCTGGACCCTTTGTTCTAAATTAAAAACAGTTCGACCTTGGTGGCTTGAACTGTTTACATTGGTCCCATGGGCATTTGAATATAAGACTCGAGGATAACAATATGGGCTTGTTGATGAGGGCTGTTTGTTGGCTTTTCTGGGTTGTATCTGGTTTATGTGCTTTCACCACTTATAAAACTTATAAAACTTATTCTGTTTAGTATACCTATCCTGCCATAGCAAATTTCTGTACAACAAAAGGAAATACTAAACTTGTTTGGAATTTTTCCTTGGTTTTAAATGATTTTGTTGTGCCAACATCAACAATACAACATGTAGAGACTTATGTATTTACTCCATATCCTTTCATTTTTAAATTAAGAATAGCATGATCTGTAATCCAGTGGGGAAAATAGCATAGCATGTAATATAATTATCAGTTGTTTGAAAATGTAGCATAGAGGATAGCTTGTTTTTTGTAGACTATTCCTGATATTTTTGGAGGGGTGGTGTATCATGTTTTGTAGTTTGCTTTTAATGAAGACCATTTTTGTAATCCACTTATTGGAGAGGAAATGTTGTCTAGTTACGTATTTTCGACCTTGTCTCATATACACCGATGGAAGAGGAATAGAGTATCACATTTTCTTATTGTTATTTCTGACAATCCAGTCATTTGGAGAGGCATGTTTTAGTATTGTTTGTTATTACGCAGTCTGTGCCAAAAACTTTTTCATTCACTAGCCCTTAGGGGCTAGTAAGGTCCTGTGTTGTACTAGCCCGAACTCAGTTTCACTAGCCCTTATAGAAAATTCTTTGTTAATAAGGTACAATTTGAACTAGCCCAAAGGGCTAGTGACTTCAAATATTTACTAGCCCGTGACTGATTTTACTAGTCTCGGGCATAGGGCTAGGGGCTAAAGGCACAGACTGATTATGGAATGTTTATCGTGTTAATTATCCACTCATTCAAGATGAATGTCACTGTATGTTTTATAGTTGGTTATGGTAGACTATGACTAATTGGAAAGGAATTGCACAGCATACTGTATATTAATGGGTAAAGTCCTCTGTTGTAAAATTTCAGATCTGTATATCAAGAATGGTCATATATTTTGGGAATTCAGAGGGAAAGGATTCACAGTATGTACCAAAATTGCAGTATTTTGGATGACGGTTAGGTTTATGATATTGGGAAGGGCCCTTATGATACGAACGATATATGCCTATAATTTTAACATGTGGAATAAAAAATTATTGTTCCCTTGGTTGACCATTTTATATTGCAAAATAAAAACAAGTGTGGACCCAAATTGATGTCTCGCCCGTCCCTGCTTGATTGCAAAATTGATGTGAAAACTCAAACTGCCAAAATCAGAAAACTTAACATGTTCACTGGACTGTGAAATTAGATAAACTAACAAAAGCAATATAGCAGACTGTCACATATCACCCAAAACCAAAATTCCAAATATTAATGACCTACCACTGATAGATACTGAAAAACCAAACATGTTCACTAGACCATAAAAATGAGGTCAAGGGCTAAAGCCAAATAGCAGGCTGTCATCTTCCATCTAAGATAAACCCACATGCCAAATATTATTGAACTTACATTAATAGATACTAGGAAACTTAACATGATCACTGGACCGTGTAATTGAGGTCAGAGACAAAAGCCATACAGCAGACTGTCATGTACTATGCAAGACCAAAATGTAAACCAAATATCATTGACCTACCACATATAGTTACTGAGAAAATGACCTAATCACATACTTAACATGCTCACTAGACCATGAAATTGAAGTCAAGGACAAAAGCCATATGACAGACTGTCATGAACTACCTAAGACCAACCTACATACCATATATCATTGACCTACCATTTATAGTTACTGAAAAACTAAACTTAACATGTTCATTGGACCGTGAAATTGAGGTCACAGACAAAAGCCATATAGCAGACTCCCATGTACTACTAAAAACCAACCTATATACCAAATATCATTCACCTACCACTTAAAGTTACTGAGAAAATGACCTAATCACAAAAACTTAACATGCTCACTAGACCATGAAATTGAGGTCAAGGACAAAAGCCATATGACATACTGTCATGTTCTACCCAAGACCAACTTACATACCAAATACCATTGACCTACCACTTACAGTTTCTGAGAAACTAAATTAAGCACAAAAACTTAACATGTTCATTGGACCGTGAAATCGAGGTCACAGACAAAAGCCATATAGCAGACTGTCATGTACTACTCAAGACCAACCTATATACCAAATATCATTGACCTACCACTTATAGTTACTGAGAAAATGACCTAATCACAAAAACTTAACATGAAAGTTTACGCCGCTGCCGCCGTCATACTTTGTACGCATATGTCTCGCTTTCCGCGACTTTCGTCGCGGGCGAGACAAAAAATTTTGTTTCTAGAATAAATCATTAATTCAATCAATTATTTCAATCCCCTTTGTTTTCCGTGACATCATAAGCAAACTCTTTGGTAATGGCGGTCAAGTTGGAGGGACCAAATAATTCTATTTTTTATCGAGATATGAATCATAATGCATGTAGAAATATCACAATATGTATATGTTTTCCAAAAAGGTGTATCGTTAAACCCCTACTGAGAATTGAAATGTGTGTAAAAAACAAAAATGTATAGAAATATAATGACCTTGAAGTAACAGAAAAAATTTGTATGAATTGTTTAGGGGAAATATTCTGTATGCATGGACCTGCAAACAGTAAGAATTCAAATAAAGTGGACATTAGCAAAATTACAAATTTTGACCATTTTTGAAGCGGGCGATTGATATTACTTTAGCATGAGTGAAGGTGAAAACTCACACTTTTATTACATTTCTACTGAATATTTGTGACCGGAAATTTATGTGATGATCGACAGGATAAAGTTAGAGTTCATAATAGTCGTATAAACGTAGAATAAAGCAAGTAAATAAAAATATGAGATGAAAACATGTCGCCTAGTATCGCAAAAATGTCCCAACTGGATGTTTTTTTCTTCAAAAGCAAACGATTTCAGGCGTGTTGTGTTAAAAAAAAATACACCCTTTAGTTCAATAATTTTACCCTTCGATTAAGATTAAGCAAATCCATGTCTCAACAGCTGGTTAAGTAACTTAAATCATAAAAACAAAGTTATGAAAGAGTACGTCGACTTATTTATTATCCGGAATATTCTACAAGTCGCCGTGCACTTTTATAATTTTGTTTTCCTGATTTAAGTTACATAACCAACTGTTGAGACATGGATTTGCTTAATTTTAATTGAAAGGAGAAAATATTGAACTAAATTGTGTGTTTTTGGAACAAAACATGCCTGAAATCACTTGCTTTTGAAGAAAAAACATCCCATTGGGACATTTTGGCGGTACTAGGANTAATACACAGCTGATTCGTGTTCTCGCGTAATCTCGTTAGGCGGAATGTGAATGGAACAGCCTTTGTTTACCTCGCAGGGTGTGATTGGAACAGCCAATATTTACTTCCGGTGTAGCGGAAAAATATTTTTGAGAGAAAATTTTAATATCGGGAGCTTTCAGAGGCATATCGGTAGACGTGAGACCGGCTGCTAAAAACTGGTAGCCTCACGGTGAGACCAGGAGGGTTAACAACTCTGGTTACAACAGCGAAACTAGAAGCTAGTTACTATGTATCCATTCATAAAAACTGCGCGCCACAGGAAATTTTTATGAATGAACCGAATCGTGAATTTCGAATGTCAGTTTAAGTGCTCTGAGATTAAAAAAGCAAAGTATCTCTTAAAANTATTACCAATATCTGGTGTCGTTCCCATACGGTGGGACTATATTCCTTTCACAATTTGTAAAGGAGTGATGCTGTATGTCAAATCTTTTGCTATAGGAGACCATACTAGTTATATTTCCATTTTCAATCGCTACCACGTTTTTTGGGACTACATTTTTGTAATTATATACACTCACGATTGTATGTCTAATGGAAGATTAGGATCAATACGCTCAGCAAAATCTGATCTCGCAGGTCGTTGTCCTTCTGTATATCTTCTTTGGTTTGGTGAGTGACCTAAAAAACACGACAAAAATATTGCAAATCTAATAGCAGCATTGCAAGAGTGTTCTTATAAAACATAATACAATAAGATAACATTAAAAATATGGTCATTTTGATATGACTTTGGGTCTTCATTTTGAAATAACTTGTAGTCTTCATTTTGATATAACTTTGGGTCTTCATTTTGATATAACTTTGGATCTTCATTTTGATATAACTTTGGATCTTCATTTTGATATAACTTCAGGTCGTCATTTTGATATAAATTGGGTTCTTTCAGTTGAATTAACACCTTTGGATAATTTCTGAGTATTCATACATCTATAAACTCTAGGAGAACATATATAAACTAATTATCTACAAATGGCTATTTGAATGAAGCTATTTATAGACCCTTTCACAATGAATGTGTTCCTATAATGAGCACATTTCCCGCAAAACTGATGTTATATAGGACAATAAATCAAGACGTTATATATATTATGACTGTGCATTTTACCAACTCAAAGGCATATCAGCACATTTGCAAAATTCAAGACCGCAGTTATTGTAAAAGGTTGTATTGTCATTTAGAAACTGAACACTTCCATTGATAATGTTTCCTCTAGTTTTAATAAATATTGCTTTTGGACAAATAAAAATAATCAACTGACCAAGTGTAAGACAGGACAAACAAACTGTTAAGAATGTGATCAAACTACATGCTGCAACACAAATGCCATTTTAAAATTGTGTGACAGTTTAGGGTGCTATACTATTGCAGAAAAGGAGTGGTGACTTCACGATGAAGAACAACAATAAAAGCGTTGTTCCTTTGTTTTCTTTTACCATGTTTTTGCAGAGACTTTGTCTCATGTGCATTTACTCCATATCCTTTCATTCACCATTTACAATCTAATTTTATGAATTTCATTATTATTTCTAATTACTTCATGAAAAACACAGGGATTTCCAAATGATCAATTAGACATAACAATTTTTAATCTCCCCATATCCAACAGTTCCAATAAAGCCTTGAAGGTTCCTAGCTTATCAAGATTTTATGGGGAACATAAATAAATTGTTCTTGCACAATGAGAAGGTTCATGAATGGTAAATATTAGCCCCATATATTTTTATAAACTGCTTAAAAATTTGAATGAAAACATTCTGCGAACACTTAGGTAAATTTGCAGAAATACAAATACAAATATTTTGATGATTTTTATCCTATTTTTAAATCTTGTGTTTATAAAAACAAATTTTTTGTGGATAGTTATGGATCAAACAGATGCATTTCAATTGGGCGGTTTTTTAAATTTGGAGTATTTTCAATCATTTGTCAATTAAGCGTTTTTTAGTTTTGCAATTGGGCGGACAGATTTTTGAAGTAAAATAAAAACTGACATAAAGAAAATTTGGTAACATGGTGCGAAAAGAATTCATTAAAAATATCGGCAAACGAATACCTATGCAAAACAAGAGGCTCTCAAGAGCCTGTATCGCTCACCTGGACCATGGCTGACATAGATAAAAGGCATTTCCAATAGGAAAAACAAAACATAAAACTTAGCAGAATACTTTTTTTTCCTAAAATTACAATATTCTTGTTTGGTTTCCATGGCAACTGAAAGATCCACCATCCATTACAACCCATAACTGAACACCATTCAAAAAAAATATCGGCAGGGGTTCCCCTTATAATCAAGGTAATACATAGGGAAACGGGACAGAGAAAGGGGAGGTTTGGGTACCCATAAACCGGTTTAACCCTACCGCTGGCTTTTGCTAGTGCCGGTACCAAGTCCCGCTGTCCCGAGTTCCTATCGTTGTTTATGTTTGTCTTTTGTATTTTTATTGTGGGTTTTTTCCTTGTGCAGTTCCTATTTACTTTCTGGCATGTGGCTATGTTTTTCGGCCATTGTAGGTGTTTCCTGTTATCTTTTTTATTCCATAATGCTGAAATTGAAACATTCAGACCACAATTCAAATAAAAATTCAAAAATTTGGGCAGAGGTTCCCCTTAAAATCAATAGGCCCAATAGGGACCACCTCAGGACCATTGTGGATTAGTTTGGTTCTAATTGGACCAGTAGTTTCTGAGAAGATGTTTGAATGTGTATTCCAAAGGGTCCAATGTTAAAAATATGTTCCCCGCTGGGGGCCATCTTGGATTAGGTACGGACCTGTAGGATACCTTTTTTAGAAGGGACCATCTAAGGACCATTGTGTCTAAGTTTGGTTTTAATTGGACTGGCAGTTTCTGAGAAGAAGTTCACTGAATGTCTTTTCCATAGGGTCCAATGTTAAAACTATGTTCCCCGCTGGTGGCCACCTTGGATTAGGTACAGACCTGTTGGATACCTTTTTTGGAAGGGACCATCTAAGGACCATTGTGTCTAAGTTTGGTAATAATTGGACTGGTAGTTTCTGAGAAGAAGATCTTTGAATGTCTTTCCGATAGGGTCCAATGTTAAAACTATGTTCCCGGCTGGCGTCCATCTTGGATTAGGTATGGACTTGCTGGATACCTTTTTTGGAAGGGACCATCTAAGGACCATTGTGACAAGGTTTGGTTATAATTGGACTGGTAGTTTCTGAGAAGAAGATCTTTGAATGTAATTTCCATAGGGTTCTATGTTAAAACTATGTTCCCCGCTGGTGGCCATCTTGGATTAAGTCAGATTAAGACCTGTCGGATACCTTTTTTGGAAGGGACCATCTAAGGACCATTGTGTCTAAGTTTGTTTATAATTGGACTGGTAGTTTCTGAGAAGAAGGTCTTTGAATGTCTTTCCCATAGGGTCCGATGTTAAAACTATGTTCCCCGCTGGCGACCATCTTGGATTAGGTACTGACTTGCCGGATACCTTTTTTTGGAAGGGACCATCTAAGGACAATTGTGACTAAGTTTGGTGATAATTGGACTGGTAGTTTCTGAGAAGAA